>JAULJZ010156390.1:0-10140 GCA_032270985.1 Heliamphora pulchella | reverse complement strand
TTTAGTTGATGGTATTTTTAATCATTGCAAGATTGCACACTAAAATTGAGTTATTTATGATTTTAATTAATCTTTCACTTTGTTTGAATTTCAATATTTGTGTTTTGTTGAATTAATTATTCTTTTGTTTTGTTTGAATTTGAATATTTGTATTTTGTTGAATTTTACTATTTATTACTTGTGTTCTAAAATTCTTGATATTTTTTTGTTGACAATGTGCGCCTTGCTGCGCCTCACCTTGCGCCGCGTGCTTAAGTCCGAAGAGACCTTTAGCGCTTCGGTGCGCCTATCGCCTTTAATAATTATGATATTTATATAGTTCAATTTTAACTAGTAAAAACTATATATTCAAGTTCCCAATTAAAAAGTCCATTTTAAAGAATTGCACAAAAAGTCTTATTTTTGACACATGTCCTTGATGTAGTTGTATCCAAATATTATAATAACATTATAAATTATAAAAGTAATGTACAAAACATAAAAATATTATATTAACTCAATTCCATAGAAAAAGTAACCAATTTTATACATTAAATAAATTTGGAGCACTTTTCTTGAGCAATATAGTATAAATATATCATTAAATCTTTAATATAATAATTTGAACCAAGCAAATCAAAATTTTTGGAGCCAAAAAGACCCTTGGCCAGCCACCTTATACACCCACACGCTCAAGAGCCTTACAACACCTACCGTGCAACCAATAGGATGAACCCATGCCTTACACACATCATGATTATGCCTCCACTAATTTTTTTCTATAAAAATCACTCCCCTCTTGCCCCATAGCTGCTGAACCTACCCCTTCCCAAGCCTCCAAAACCTGATTTTTGTTCCTCTAAGTGTTGTGTTGAGTGTTCTAGTGTGAGTTAGAGAGAGGAGAGAGAAAGGAAGGCAAGTCTTCTTGTTTTAGGTGTTGGAGCTCATCTTTAGGGCTCATCTTCAAAGCTTCATCCTCTTCTTCATACTCCAGCCCCTAAACAAGGTAGAAACCACACTCTCCTACTTTTATTTTTCTTATTTCTTGCTCTCTTTGGCTCAAGAACTCAAAAGGGTTCAAGATCCATGTTCAAACTTATGAAATGTGGTTTTGAACCCAAAACTTGTTCTATTTTCTCTCCTCAACAAATCTATCTTATTTTCTTGAATAAATCTTAAATAAGTACAAGCTTTGTTCATTTCATTTGCACAAATAATGATTTATTTTTAGCTTGCTAGCATGAATTTCATTTTTGCCTTAATGCCACATAATTGTGCATCAAGCATGAAGTTCTTCTTTTATAAGTTGAAGGCTCATACATTTAGCATGATTTCATATATCTCATCATCATTGGGGTTAGGAACTACGAGGATCACTAAATTTAAAAATAAAGATTGAATTGAACCTTAGGATTATGGCATTTTTGAACTCGTTCCGTGGAATTGAAACGTATTTTGGATTTCGGTGAGGCCCCCCGAGGCTCTATGCCATGTTTGTTATATTTATTGGTAAAGGTGGCTCGGGTGGCGAAATAATCGGTGTTAAAAATTTTCGTGATCACACACTAGACCATGATTTGAGATTCGATGGCCCGATGTCCCGATGTGTTGACTTGTCCATGCCCTTGCACCGTGGATGACCCGGTTAGATAATTAATTCGACTATGAAGTCATCCCGCGGCTGAATGAGTATTTGATATTAGTTGGTAGACGTAGTCTATATCGTTGATTGAGGTTAATACAGTTTTCTTAGCGGGTGAACCTAGGATAACCTAGTGATTAATTAATCCTAGAAAATTAAATGGACAACATCATTCTTATTATATTTTCTTGTCATGAGTATTATTAAAGATATGTTACTTGCGTGGATGAAAAATACATGTATATGTGTGTTGATTTCTTTGGGTGTTGTAGCTCATGGTGTTTCATGCTAGATTTCGAAGAGCTAAACGAGCAAGCTGGTGAGTACGCCAATGTCAATGCAGAACCATGACTTCTGTGAGTTGGAGTTTCCCGTTTCATACCTTTTTTCTTTTTGACCTAGTTATTTCATATTTGTAGTTGTTTTGTGTTCTTTCCAAAATTTATAAGTTGGGTCTTTAATATTTTAAACTTGGTATTATTTTGTTTTTAGCATGAATGGATATTATATTATATTATTCGTAACTTTATTAGTTATTGTCACTTTTGATGTTCTTCAAGTTCAAGGCATCACACCCACAACCAAAAGAGTTCAAAGCTTTCAAAAAATCAAATTCTTCTTCAGTCATGGAATGTGTCTAACATTTCCAAAACTCTCACGATTCCATAAAACATCTTAATTTTTACTGTACTAATTTTAAAAATTTTGCAAGTTGTATTATTCCCATTACAACCATATTACTATTGTAAGGTTTATAGGCAGCAAATCACTTTTTTATTAGACATATATATAGTAACAACAACAAGAATCTAGTATCCAAGATTCAGACAAAAAATTACAATTAGTAGATATTAAAAATAAATCTGCCTTCACCTCACTTTTTGATGTCTTTTCTTAAAAAAAAATAAAAAAATCTCTCCGACCACATCCATGTTAACATAAGTTCTAAAACCGTCTCAATTCATCCCGTCCCGTGTTTCAAATACTAGGATTGCTCGATGCTGACCTGGCAAAAAATTGGGTCCCATTCACGTTGACCGATTTGAGTTTTGATACGAGTTAAGATTCCGTTCACATGGAATTATTCACACTTTTCAATTTCCACTAATAGTATAAGCTAGAGTGACCTGGTCGTATCATCACCAATGACGTCATAATTTCTCTTCCAACCAACGGCCCTGCTTGCAGCGATTGCTCACGTTTGCCAACTCGACTTTAGGGCGTTTGTCAAAATTACTGTAGATAATTTTTAATTTTTTATTATTAATTTTAATTATAAATTATAAATTTTTTTAAACACCAACAATTTCAATTACAATTTATAATAATTTTTTTTCTATTTTAGCTACAAGTTATAATCTTTATTAAATACACATAAATTTTATTACAAGTTACAATTTATAAGTATTAGTTTCAGTAATGTCAAACAACACTAATAAGCACATAAAAACTGATTAATAGATATTATTTAAAAATAAAAATATTTCAATATCAATACAATTTTAAAAATAGAGCCAACAAATGTTAATATATTTTACACATATATTATGTATTATTTGCTTATTATCCATTGCTCACTAAATTTTATTTTTTTATTTTTTTATTTTTTATAGCATTTTTCTTCGAGTTTTGGTTTCATGTATATGTCATATTCTTCGCAAGAGATTACATGTCTTGAAAATAACACATTTTTCTGTTCTAATAACTTTAGAATTATTGCATATGTTTTGAGATTTTTATGCATCAAAATTTTCACATAATTCAACAACTTACCATGCATTAGAACAGCAAGAACTAGCCAATTGATCAGCTCATAAATGCTGTGGTAGATATGTAGGTAATTACTCCAGATAAGTGTGGATTTTTAAATATTGAAAATATAAATAATGACCCTGCATAAGCAAATAAGTAATATTTTGCTTATTTTTATTTTTAAAAATATTTTGAATTTTTGATTAAATTTTTTTAAATCGTCTCAATAAAATGAACTCAAAAAGTAAATTTTTTTGATCAAAAGATAAAAAAAATTCATTAAAGACGAAAATAAATAACATTCGATTTGGCTTATTTTTCTTTATTTTTATCTTTTTTGAACTTTTTTTTATATATTTTGATCAATTTTTTTTTTTACTTTTTTGGCTTGTCTAAATGAGATGAGTCTAAAAAATATAATAATTTAACTAAATAATAAAAAAAGTTTATTAAAAACAAAAAATCTATAATAAAAAAAAAGTCAATAAACCAATAAGCTAATAAGAAACTTTTACCCATTCAGGGCCAATAAAATTAGTTTTTTTAAAAATAATTTAGAATTTAAATAAGTTAGTAGCTTAACAATCTAACATGCTACAAAAAGCAAGTAATGAATTATGTGTTTAACCTCATCGCTGATATCTTAGTTACAATATTTGTACGTGGTTTACTCATTTATACAAAGAAAGTTTGGCATTGGCTATGTTGAGAATATAATTAATAAATATAATTTTTTCTCTATCACGTTAATGGTTTATTTGTTATTCCGGATATAATTGGATATGATATGAGAGATTAGTAATATTGGGAGTTTCATATATTTTTTTGTATACCAATAGACTATGGATGCGATTATATATACAATGAGAAATTTGGTTCATATTTGGTTAAAGTGAAATAAAAAATAGAATGAAAATTGTAGAGTTATTTCTAATCATTAAATAAAAAGAAAGATAATACAGAGACGGGTACTAGTAATACTAAGGGGGGTTTGGCATTACTAATTTTATAAATGAGGAATTAACAATTCCTTACTCATTAGACTGTTAGTCTGAGTCCCGCAATAATACCATAGAGACAAATTGTTTTTTGGTGGGCTAGCTTTGTCCTCTAGTCCAATCTATCATCTCCTAATACCTCATAACAAACAATGCCTAAGATTTTAAATGAGTTATTGGTGAAAATATTACAATTATTACAAGAGCTAATTGTAGGTTCACCATTACAAAAAAAAAAAAAAACACTATTGTCTCAATATCTATTAAATACTTAAAATTTTTAATTTTTATTAATTGAGTACCTAAATAATTCAAATTTGACACAATATTGGTATAAACACCATAAAAAATGGACAAAATCACCTGCTTGGCAACTAAAAACTAAATTCACGTGTTGTCACGGTTGCTAATTTCGTTTATTTTTTGACAGCGATTGATGCCAATGTGTTAATTAATCAAAATCGAATTATATAAATACCTAATTAATAAATTATAAGTTTAAGTATTTAATAGACATCAAGGCTACATTTGGACTAATTTATGTAGTTTTTGCTTATTTTTGAATTTTTTTTATTCTCTTGGTCCAAATTTTTTATTTTTTTGAATCGTCTCGCTGAGATACTTGAGAAATATAATAATTTGACCAAAATAATAAATTAAAAAAAAAAAAACTATTATCCTAGACGGAGCCTAAGTCAATAGTTCAAGATTTTTTTTTTCCCAAAAATTACCCTTATCAGAAACAGATGAACAAGTTTTCTGTGTGTATGGGCTTGGACTGACGTGTCAGGGAAATTTGATAGCATGACAAACCACTTTAGCATATGTATGAAAATCTCAACAGGAAATGGAATCTTCATTTGGCAGGCTAAAACGTAAGGTTTCACAGTGACTGTGAATTGCCTCACCAGTATTATTGATCACTCATCAAATTGTTTTAAGATGATCAAATCTTGGGCTATTGCCACCTACGCTTCACATAGAGAGTGTTTCGTATTGCTTAAACTAATAGTTTATGAATTATAATCTGAAATAGAAGTTCTAAATGCAGAAAATATATTAATTTATAATTGAAATATATAGAAGAAATATAATTATATTTTGTAGCAGAAGTTGTAAGTGCTTAAAAAATATTATAATTTATTGATAAAATTAGTAACAGAAAATTAAAAACTGACTTAAAAAATTAAAAACTGACTTAAGAAACTTTGCCAAACACTCTCATAGGCTAAAGATGGGTGCCCCCAAAAAAAAAAATATGAAGAAAAGGACAGAGCAGAGAACAATGGAGGATAAGGATTATTGAGGCTATCCTATCTCAAGAATGAGAGAGGGGTTTCTTGTCTTTTCCTTTTTCCTTCTGTTCTTAGTAATCTTTTTTCTAACTTCATTTTTAATCTTTAAACATTTTAAATTTCTTTTGTTATAAACGACTGAAAACAATTTATTTTCATCTTTTTTTATTTTAATTTTAATTTTATTCAATAAACTTTTTTAAACATTAATCAACGAATCTTTTACTTTTAAATTTATTAAGGACGAGATGAATCGGGAAAATAAAAGTTTCAAACACAAATATATTTAAAAAAACAAAAATAAAAAATAAGCTATTTGGGAGAATCTGACTTAAAACACCCTATCATATCATTGATTGTTATTGACACATTTCTGTGCAAGTGTGATCACAAAAAAACTCAAGGGGTTGGTCTGGTAAGTCAAGATAGTTTGTTCCATTTTATGTCTTTGGTTCAAAAAAATTTTTGTGTCATCAATTTTTGTGGGGCTAGTAATTCATACATAATTTTGTCTCGACTTTAAGTGGGCTTCTCATTAATAAACGGTGAAACTAATGATCTAAAAATTAATAGAAATACACATAAATTAACCAAAATACCTTCAATTATAAAAAAAAAAAAGTGTGATCACATAAAGCGAATACAGAGACTACCCACTCTGTCTAACAATGTAGTGGAGGTCACCTATCACTTTATATATATCATGTGTTGCTCTCTGCACCCAAGCCCAGTCCACACTGGTTTTAATTCCATGCCTTCATCATTATTCTTCATTTGTGGTTTTCCTCTATTACTTGCATAGGTTCAATTTCACTTATTGGCTACATTACAAAAAGTTTGATGAATACAGAACCTTTTTGTATGTATGTTTCTGCAATTTTATATTTTTTCTTTTTCTCTCTTCCCCCTTTTTTTGTTGGTTTTAGGCTTCTTCTATTAAACATATTTAGACAAAAAAATCCGTTATTTAAATGTGCAAGTCATATGAATGAAATAAAGTAAGAAAACATTTAGAACGCAGATATCTAACAATAAAAATCACAAAAATTGAATTATGACCATCCATTTACATTGAAGTCTAGTTCACAAATGTTGTAAATTTCAGTACAAATAAATGGTTGAATCAAATTTCCGTGATTGAGTTATGTGTAAGTAGTATTATTGAATAAACTTATAGTATGGCCGATTTGTTGTTGCTGCTATGGGACCAAGTCATTTGTCTTGGAAGTTGTGTAAACAATAACTTAAAAAGGCTCAATTTCAAAAGAGATTTGCTACGAATAAAAATACGGAACACAAAACTAAAAATTCATTTCACATGAGGTGAGTCCCGCACAACATATCCTTATTACATGGGTGGGCCATGCAATTATGTGGGACCCATCTCATATGAGAGGAGTGTGTACAGTTATATATGCTTATTTTTGAATTCAAAAAGTTTTATTCTTAGAAGAATTATTTAATGCCCCAAGAGCATGGTAACATGATACCCTAAAGTTTTTGGAAGCTACACAATTTATGGGGGACCCTAGAATTTAGAGGTGGATCTTCCATTAGTAATGAAAAAAGAGGTGGAGGGAATTGATCCGTACATGTTCACGTCGATTAGAAAGCACAAGATTGTGTGATTTCCAAAAGCTTGGGGAACTTCATCACTATGCTCTTGGAACACTGAATAATTGCTATTATTCTTGGTAGAGGCTAGTTTATGATGGTGTTTGGAAATGTTACTGTTAGTAATTTATAGATTGTAATTTGTAGCAGAAGTTGTGAGTGTTTGGTAAATATTATAATTTATAACTGAAATAGAAAAAAAATAATTAAAAATTATAACAGAAATTGTGGGTGTTTGAAATAAATTGTAACTTATAACTAAAATTAGTAATATAAAATTAAAAGCAAAAGCATAAAGTTTTTCCAAACACCCTCTATATCTACCATGAATAAATATAGATCTATATATGTATTTGTATTTCTCAGAGTCCTATGTGGGATGATTGTAGCTGCAAATTGATGAATAACTTTTTCTTGTTCATGGGCAAGTCTATACCCATCATAGTTGAATTTGGGTCCCCAAATTGGTCATTCTGTCATCTAACTGGAATCTCTTCTTTCTATTGCCTATTGCCTATTGCCTATTGCCTATTGCCATCTACCCACCATGATCTGAAAGGAATCTGTCAATCTTTATGAAGCTTTGTCATCTATCAAAAACTTGCTCTAAATTCTGATATAAGTATTTGGAAGATTGGACAAATTCTGGTGATAATAATTAGCTAATAACTATAGGATCTTGTGATTCTTATGGTTAGAGCAGTACTTGCACCATGTAGGGAATTTCTTGAGAAAGGAAAATTTATTTTAAAAAAATTACATCTACATATTCAATTTGAAAGAGAAATAAACAAATTCTTTTATAAATTCTTATTCATGATTTCCTTCTCGCTGTTCAAACCCAACAAGAAAGAATGATTTTTTAATTTCATTATGTTTTTTCTTTGTAAATTTGTGATTCAAACCCAGCTAAGATATGAAATCAAAAAAGAGAAGAGCATGTGAGGAAAAAGAGAAAGAAGAGATTTGCACATACACTCGGTAGTGTTTAACATTGCTGAAACTAGTAGTTTATAGATTGTAATTTATAGCAGAAGTTATAAATATTTGGTAAAAATTATAACTTGTAACTAAAATAAAAAAAAATAGTTATAAAGTTACAGAAATTGTAAGTATTTAAAAAAACTTATAATTAAAATTAGTAACAAAAAGTTAAAAGTTACCAACAAGAGTTTTGCCAAACACCCTGTTATTGCATTTTTTGAGCGATAATTATTTATCTCAAAAAATTGTATGTTTTTCTATTTTAAAGCATCAAAAGTTGTTGAATCGGGTATAAATTCAAGGCACAAAAATCTCAATGCATAACCAACGACATTCAATATTGAGAATATAAATAATAAATTATATCTCTTTCTAACATCTTAAAATCTTAAATGAGTTGGTGATTAATAACTGATATGGTATTCGAGCAAGCAATAGATCATATGTTCGATCAAGTTTTATTGTCAATCAAATAATTAAAAACAGTTACACATGTTTGGCCAACATATGAGTTATTGATTAAGGACTTTATAATATCCAATGCATTAAAACATGAAAACACAATTTTGAAAACATTACTTTTTGGCCTTCCTTTTCTTGTTTAATACTTATCATCATATTATATGGAATAATCTCACTTTTCTCTTTCTTAATTAGCACAGATTCCTTCATCCTAACCCTTTATTCACTCATTCCAATCTCATCTCTTCCTATTCATTTTTTTTTTATTTATAAACATATGTAAAATAAATATAAAAAAATCTCTATTCTCTCTCTTTCTTTCCAAAATGGTTGAGGAGCCAGAGCCACTAGTGCAATCATTAATTGTTTATGTGTGAACACTGTCAACGGTTTCTTTCTCTGAAAAATTATTAAATACTTTTGAGGACTATATAGACAATGCTACGTGGTACTCTTAGTAAATAAATAATCACAATCTACACAATGTAAGTCACTCTCTGTTTTCTAACCATCCAATAAAAATAAATTATTATATTCTCACCATAAAATTTATTACTATTATATTAAATAAAAATATCACGTAAATTTGTTACAAAATACTTCAAGACCACCAAATAATTACTCCTTTCTCTGACTCTCAAAAGTCACACATACACATAAAAAAAAAAGGCCTGCACTTAAAATTGATTCTGAGCCACGCTTTGCTTTCAAAATTTGAATCATCTGCCACATAATTATTACAAACCACCGTTCAAATTACAAATAGAGATAAAAATTGAGACTCTTATTATTCCGAGTATATAGAGTAACCAACTCAATAAACTCTGAATATTAAGAATTTCAATCTTTGTTCTTGTTCGTAATTTAATCAGGGGTTGATACTCCGTGTAAATAGTATTTTTGTAATTATTATCTAATGTATCATATCTAACGATCAAATAAATTCTAGTAATTATAAAGTTGCCATTTATTCTTCATTGTTAAATCACTGCATTATACAATAATTACATGACAAAAGATATGACGTCTTTTTTTTGGACCATAGTTTTGGGTCCTAATAAGATGAGATTATTTCATTTCTAATTTAGCAAGAGAGAAGAATACTTCTGTTAACTTATATATTTACTTACTTTATTTTTATTTATTTTTGGAAATTTTTTATTATTTGGTTAAATATTAATGTACTTTTGCAAGTTCATACAAGTTGTAAAAGTGATTATTTTGATGAAAATATAAAAAAATAGAAAAAAATAAGTAAAAAAACTAACAAATTAGATTTTTTATTACTTATCTACGACTTTAGTGAATTTCTTACGTCTTTTGAATAATTTTTTTTATTTTTTATTTTTTATTTTTTAGTTCCTCTCGTCAAGATGCCTCAAAAAATAATAAAAATAAATAAATAACAAAAAAC
>JAULJZ010156380.1:0-28268 GCA_032270985.1 Heliamphora pulchella | reverse complement strand
CTGTAATTTCAGATTATTGTAATTGTTGAAAATTAATAAAGATGTATTTTCTGGATCACCGAGCATGTATATATTTATGGCGTTGGATTATCTCCCAACAATTATATTATTTTTGATCTATATGTAATTGAGTTGGGATGAAATTAAGAGTTCAATAGAATTCTTTATATATAAGGTTTATAATAATATGGGCTGATTAGAATTCTTTAGGGTTTTCACGTGTGTGCCAATAAATAGGACACTAGTTGAACCATAGGGTTTAAGGTTGTGAGTCAGAAACTTGAGATGTTAGCTAGTAGAGAGAAGGAAGACGGGTTATGTTCTCTTTCACTTTCGACACTAGTGAAATATTTTTTTTCTCGCTTGTGGACGTAGGCTGGTGTGGGCCAAACCACGTAAATTCTCGGTGTTTATTATTTTTTGATTTTTGTGCGTAGATTTCTTTCATTTGTGCTTGGGGATTGTTGTTCAAATTTCAACAAGTGGTATCAGAGCAAACGGTGAACGATCCGAAGCCGTGGTGGCAGATCGGAGTAATGTATGATTTTTTGATTTCGGTTCGTATAAATTAATAAATTATTTAATTTACACACAAAAAAGGGGATAAAATTGGTGCGGCAGACTGTTGGAAAAACTGTTTGGCGATACAGAAAAAAAGGCAGCAATGGCGGCATTGCTTTTCGATAAAGCAATTTTTTCCCCCGAAACAGAGCAGCAATTTTTCATCACCAGGGTTTGATTTGATTTTGCACGAAAATCGATAAAACCAAGATTTGAGCACGCTTCGTTGAGGATTGGGCATTGATTAGGAGTCTAATCTTGATTTCAATTGAGTGTGAATTGGAAGCTGCTAGAACGAATCATTGGCATGGTTAATGATTTGTGTTGATCAAAAGGAGTTTTGATTGGGTGTGATTGCTGTGTGTTGAAATCAACGGTTTAAAATTATTTTGTTCTATCAGCTTGAATATATAGCAAAATAATTTAAGAAAAAGGTGTCTTCTAGGGTTTTTTGGCGCTACAGTTTTATCAGTACGGTCAAATTTTTTGATTTCTGCACTGTTTAATTAGATTAGACAGATCGACTTAGATTGAGATTGATCAGGTGTGATCGGGTACAGTCAAAAGTGATCAGGTACAATCAGAGTTGATTTGGGTTACGTGGGATAAGGTATACACATATCTGATATTGCGACGAGTTCAGATTGTAGGAGATTGTCAGACACAAATCAAATGGCGTTGAAGAGTTCGAATTTCGTGATTAAACCTTTTAACGGCCACAACGACTTCACGTTATGGAAGCAAATGGTGAAAAATATTTTGGTGCGTGAAGGACTGATCAAGACTCTCAAGATGAAGTCAGAAAAATCAAAAATGGTGAAGAATGTAGAGTGGGAAGAGATGAGAAACTTGACGAACAGCACGATTCAATTGTATCTTGGTAATAGCATTCTTTGGGAAGTCATCAACGAAAGCAATCCGGTAGAACTCTGGGCTAAGTTGGAGAGCAGGTACAAGTCCAAGACAGTAACGAATCAGCTGTCTTTAAATAAATAATTATAGGTACTTCAGATGATAGAGGAAGCGAACTACATGGAGCACTTGGATGAGTTCAACAGGATACTAACGGAATTGAATTCTATCGGCACAAAGATCGAGGATAAGGACAAAGCAATTCTCCTGTTGATTTCCTTACCTTCATCATATGAGCATCAGAGGACTGTAATGATGTTTAGAAAAGATACCCTCAATTTAGATGAGGTTGTTACTGCTCTCATATCTCATGAGATGTTGAAGAAGAGGGAGAGTGACATATCACAAAGAGAGGGCATCATGGTTGCATCAGGCAGTGGGGAAGTTAGAGGTAGGGCGACAATGAATTAGAGTGGTCTAAGAAGAAAGGTCATTCCAAGTCGAGAAGTTACAAAGGGAAGTGCTACTATTGTGACAAAGAAGGTCATCTAAAGAGAAATTATCTGAAGTACAAGACAAACAAGGTAAAAGAACAAGCATCAGAGACAACAATTACAAAGGGCTCCGATTATAAAGAACCAGAGGTGCTCACAGTTACTTTAGGTACGGGAAAATCAAATTGAATATTAGATTTTGAATGTTCGTTCCACACGTGTGCAGTTAGAGAGTATTTTGATACGTATCAATCATACGATGGGGTACTATCAGGATGGCAAACAATGCATCAAGCAGAGTTGTCAGTATAGGGGTAATGCGATTTGCAGGCTTGATGGGACGGTTTTCATCTTGACAGGGGTTAGAGATGTGCTGAATCTAAGGAATAATTTGATTTATCTAGGGATGCTGGATTCGAGAGGTTGCGGGTTCTCATCCGGAGGTGGAGTTCTTTGAGTTTCAAAGGAAAACAAAGAAGTACTGTAGGGACAGATGATTGACAACTTATACAGGCTCGTAGGAAATGTTGTGACATCTTAGCCCAAGGGCTTTCTATATTAATTTTGATGATTTTTATAATTTATTTTCTAAGAATAAATTGATTTAAATTGATAATATTTTATATTTTTTAAAAAGAAGTGTTGACACATATTGAACAAATGGGTTGACACATTTAGCCAAAAGAAATGACTTATCTCTCAAAAGTATTAAAACACTTAAGTATTCTTAAAAAGAATATTGTGTTGACCCTAATTGAAAATTTAGTCAAACACTGTAAAGGCAAAGAATACTTGAAGCATATCAAATGTGTCAACACTTTTGAACAAATGGTTTGAAAACCTAATTATTTGATGAAGTTGCTTTCAGGTATTAAAAATTAGTGTCGACACAAATAAATTTTGTGTCAACACAAAAGAGCTGAAGCTCTCTGGACTTAAAATGAGTCGACACAAATTGAATTTGTGTCGACACAAAAATGGTTCCTCACTTTTGGTATCCAAAACTTTGAGTTGACACAAATGCCAAATGAGTCGACATAAAAGTACCGAGACTACCTACAGATTTTGGGTGTCGACACAAATGTGAAGATGAGTCGAGACAAAAGTTCCAAACCCGCCTGAAGAAATTTGGTGTCAACACTAATGTCCAAATGAGTCGATACAAATATCCTGAGGCTTCTTGCAGAATTTAGTGTTGACACTATGACGTTAGGATTTAGGAGTTTTGAAAATGCTTCAAAAATATGGGGATTCAAAGATGTTTGAAAATTGCTTTAACACCTTGAAAGCCAAAATTTTAAAACCCATTTTTATTGAAAATAGAGTCGCCACTTAGTTTTTGAGAAAAACTAAGAAAAATAAAAATGGCTTACTGATCTAGAAAACGTTAACCAGAGAAAGAGGGTTCGGGGGCTTAGGTATGAATCGGGAAAGGTGTTAGGCACCCCGTTCGTCCAACCGTAAGGTTGGCCTGTACTAATCATCATTGGTTCTTTAATAAGATTTCTCAAATGCATGCAAATAAAAAAAATGAAAATAAAGAGAGAACATCCAAAATCAAGTATAGAAAATACATAACATATGTACATAGCACTCCAAATTAAAACAAATAAAGGGATAAAATCCTAAATTCTAAGACATGCAATTTCTAACTAAAAGGATACATGGAACACTCCCACATGCATTATTTATAAAAAATAACCTAATCTATCATGTTTTAAATAAAGGAATAAAAACATGCTAGAAATTGTTAAAACTACCTAAACATGGGTTGCTAACAAGAAATAAACCAAACTATCATAAACATGGTTTCAAATAAAGAAACTAAAATATGCATATCACCAAAATGAACAAAATTATCATTAGCATGAAAAAAACAATTTTAAAAAATGCATAAAAGATCTTATGAAAAGAAAGTTACAAAAGAAGCTTATACTTAGAAAGAAAAAGATTAGAAAATGCTATAAATAAAAGAACAATCTAACTATTCACATTTTATATTTTAAGCAAAGCAAAAGAAAAATAAAAGAAATAAAATGAAAAAATGAGTTTCAATTATCAAAAAATTTTTGTAGTTTTTTTTTTGGTTTAATGATATGAAGGAAAAATAAATGTTATAAAAGGAAAAAAAACCAATAGAAAAGAAGAAGAAAATGGTGTTTTATACTAAACACAAGCATTAAAAGAAAAGAAATACTAATCAAATTAATACTAAAAGAAAAATAAAATAGAATATTATAAGGAAATTTAAAACTAGTAATGAGAAAAAAATATTAAAGGAAGAAATTATACTAATATAAAGAGAAGGAAAAGAAAATGGAGAATAAATGTTAGTAAAGTAACATTAAACTAATATTATAAGAAAAGAATAAGAAAGAAAATGGTGCATTAAAATAAAATTAAAACTACATTATAAGGAAATGGAAAGAAAAAGAAATAAAATACTACAAAGGAAAATTACACTACTATTAAAGAAAAGAAAAGAAACTAGAACATTATTAAAAAAAAATTAGACGAATTAAAGGAAAATAAAACAAAACCTAAAAAATTAAAATAATACTAGAAAGATAAAAGAAATTAAAATAACTAATGAATGAAAATATAATTACTACACTAAAAGAGGTAGGAATAGAATATACTAATAAATAAAATTGGACTAATATTAAAAAGACAAAAAAATTAATTACAACTATTTAATTTAAATGCAAAATGTAGTATTAATTACTACATTCACGTAAATGTAGGTGCATTATTGTAGCAATTAACAACATTATTAAGTTGTTAGCACCAATTAATGGATACAAATGAAAATTATAATGTGTTAAGTGTGAGTATAAAGGAATTAACAATTAAAGAAATAAAGAAAACAACTAAATTATATGAAGTAAACAAGATTAATTATATAAATGGAAAGAATAGGCAATTTGAAATAGAATTTTAACCCGGGCACTCCAAAAGAGAGGAAATGGAGCTAGAAAGACCGAAGATCCAAACGAGGTACCTGAATCGTGGAATCCTCAAATTAGGGAATGTGCTTCAATCCTCGGATGGTGATTCCAAGCTAAGGCTTCAAATGTAGGTATTGGAGATTTGGGATTCGGTATTTCGGCAGGGCTTCAACGTCGGGGCTCGAAATTGTTCGGCGTCTCGGCAAAGCTTCACTCACTAACCTCACTCAAAATTTGTCCTCTGAAAACGTACCAGAGGTATGGTGTTTATAGAATTTATCAACTAATGAGATGCTGCCACATTTAAGGGACACATCAGGCCATTTAGCGTTGGCAGTTGCTACAATTCAAGTTGGTGGTCGCCATATTTTTGAAAGATTCCACAAAGTTCTATGGCGGTCGCCATGATGGGAGTTGGCGGTCACCACTTTTGGCTAGGGTTTCTACAAAGTTCTATGGCGGTCGTTGTGATGGAAGTTGGCAGTCGCCTTACTTAGGCAGCAAGTTTCGATGGTTCGTCAAAATTTCATTGGTTTGAAAGTTGCGGGTTCAAATACTAAGCTTGGATCACTTCTCGAGGATTGTACCGAAACACTATTCCACTTGTTTTCATCATCAGATTCACCTAAGATTGGGCGGGGTCAAATTGGGGTGTCTATAGTTGACCCTCTTTGATATAACTTGCATAGCAATGCGTGAAGCAGGTTATATCAAAGACCCAGAGACAACAACCATTTGACCGAGCCGTTAATCTTAGGCCACAAACACACAAGCATGCATATAATGTTGGTCGTACTTAAATTTTAATCAGGCTGCCTGCGTACCCCTTTGCAAGGGATCAGAACAAAATGTAGTTTATGGGGGAAAATATAAGGATGTAAGATGATGCATGACAAGTGTAATGTATAACGCAAGAAAGATGTCGATCAATTTTAGGTTGTGAAAGGACCGATAAGTCAGTTTAAGGTCATAAGGAGGACCGAGAAGTCAGTTTAGGGTCATGAGGAGGACCGAGTCAGTTTAAGGTCATGAAGAGGACCGATGAGTCAGTTTAGGGTCGTGAGGAGGACCGAGGAGTTAGTTTAGGGTCATGAGGAGGACTGAGTCAGTTTAAGGTCATAAGGAGGACTGATGAGTTAGTTTAGGGTCATGAGGAGGACCGACGAGCCAATTTAGGGTTGTGAGGAGGACTGATAAGTCAGTTTAGGGTCGTGAGGAGGACTGATGAGTTAGTTTAGGGTTATGAGGAGGACCGAGTCAGTTTAAGGTCATGAGGAGGATCGAGGAGTCATTTTAGGTTCTTGAGGAGGACCGAGGAGTCAGTTTAGGGTCCTGAGGAGGATCGACGAGTTAGTTTAAGGTCGTGAGGAGGACCAACGAGTCAGTTTAGGGTCATGAGGAGGACCGATGAGTCAATTTAGGGTCATAAGGAGGATCGAGGAGTCAGTTTAAGGTCTTGAGGAGGACCGACGAGTCAGTTTAGGGTCGTAAGGAGGACTGATCAGTTAGTTTAGGGTCATGAGGAGGACCGATGAGTCAGTTTAGGGTCATGAAGAGGACCGACGAGTCGTTTTAGGGTTATGAGGAGGACCGATGAGTCAGTTTATGATCATGAGGAGGATCGAGAAGCTAGTTTATGGTCATGAGGAGGACTGAATCTGTTTAAGGTCATGAGGAGGATCGACGAGTCAGTTTAGGGTCGTGAGGAGGACCGACGAGTTAGTTTGAGGTCATGAGGTGGACTGACGAGTTAGTTTAAGATCATGAGGAGGACCGATGAGTTAGTTTAGGGTCATGAGGAGGACCAAAGAGTCAGTTTAGGGTCATGAGGAGGACCGAAGAGTCAATTTAGGGTCATGAGGAGGACCGAGTCACTTTATGGTCACGAGGAGGACCGACGAGTCAGTTTAGGGTCCTGAGGAGGACCGAGGAGTCAGTTTAGGGTCATAAAGAGGACCGAGGAGTCAGTTTAGGGTCATGAGAAGGACCGATGAGTCAGTTTATGGTCATGAGGAGGACCGATGAGTCAGTTTAGGGTCGTGAGGAGGACCGATAAGTCTGTTTAGGGTCATGAGGAGGATCGACGAGTCAGTTAAGGGTCTTGAGGAGGACCAAAAACTCAGTTTAAGATCATGAGGAGGACAGAGTCAGTTTATGGCCATGAGGAAGATCGAGGAGTCAGTTTAGGGTCATGAGAAGGATCGACGAGTCAGGTTATGGTCAGGAGGAGGACCGAGGAGTCAGTTTAGAGTCATGAGGAGGACCGAGTCAGTTTACGGTTATGAGGAGGATCGACGAGTCAGTTTAGGGTCGTGAAGTGGACCGACGAGTCAGTTTAGGGTCATGAGGAGGACCGATAAGTCAGTTTAGGGTCGTGAGGAGGACCGAGGAGTCAGTTTAAGGTCATGAAAAGGACTGAGGTGTTAGTTTAGGGTGATGAGGAGGACCGAGTCAGTTTAAGGTCATGAGGAGAACCGATGAGTCAGTTTAGAGTCGTGAGGAGGACCGATGAGTCAGTTTAGGGTCATGAGGAGGATTGAGGAGTTAGTTTATGGTCATGAGGAGGACCGAGTTAGTTTAAGGTCATGAGGAGGATCGACGAGTCAGTTTAGGGTCGTGAGGAGGACCGATGAGTCAGTTTTCGGGTCGTGAGGAGGACCGAGGAGTCAATTTAGGATCATGAGGAGGACTAAGGAGTCAGTTTAGGGTCATGAGGAGGACCGAGTTAGTTTAAGGTCATGAGGAGGACCGATGAGTTAGTTTAGGGTCATGAGGAGGACCGAGTTAGTTTAAGGTCATTAGGAGGACCAAGGAGTCAGTTTAGGGTCATGAGGAGGACCGCCGAGTCAATTTAAGGTCATGAGGAGGACCGACGGGTCAGTTTAAGGTCATGAAGAGGACCGACGAGTCAATTTAGGGTCATAAGGAGGATCGATGAGTCAATTTAGGGTCATGAGGAGGACCGACGAGAAAAAAATATCCAATTAATAGGTCAAGTTATGACCTAAAAATTTGGAACAAGGTACGGTATAATTAAATGTTAAGTCACAGCTTTAAGTTAAATTTAATGGGGAAGAAAGATTGTGAATTAATAGGTCGAGTTAGGACCTAAAAATTCTGAATGAGGTGCAGAACGAGAGAAAAATAATTAAATGTCAAATTACTGCTTAAAATTAGATTTTATCGGAGGGAGAAAAACAACATAAATAGATAAGAGTTAAAAAATGCACAAAATTATTTTTAGAATTAACCACAAGATTTTCTTTAAGCATTTTTAAGAAATCCCTGACATTAGAAAATCTTTTTTTTAAAACACACTAAACAAAATTTTAAATAAAAGATTTTATGTTTTCTGAAAATAAATTTTGCTAATAAAGCAAGAGAAAATAACTTATATTAATAAAACGCATGTAAATAATAAAATATATAAAGCCCCAAACAGCCCCTTAAACCCTGAAACGTCATAAAGGCCAACTGACACAAGGCCGCCAAGACAAAATCCTTCTGACATGACAAGAAAGACATGACGGTTGACGTGTTGGCGGCCGCCTAGACAAAATCCTTCTGACATGGCGGTTGCCGGGTAAGAACCCTTCCAACATGGCGGTCGCCAAGAAACTTTTGGAAAACCTAACGGTCGCCAACATTAGATATGGCGACCCCCACTTCCAAACGCGCATAAGGCCCTTTGAGGCGCGCGGATCAGGTTCATTCATTTCTTCCTCACTCTCTCTCTAAACTCCGGTGCTCTCAACCTCCTCTCTTGTCTCTCCCTTAGCTTTCTCCTTTCTTTCTTGCTTTTTTCTACTTCTCACAATGTTCACACTTCTTCTTTTGATCCCGTTCTTGTTTGTGGCGGGCCAAGATCATGGAGACGATGACCTTGGGGCACGACGGGGCCCATCCGCTGCTGGGAGTTCCTCTATGGGAACTTTTGGAGGTACAACTTCCAGTCTTCCTGCCGGTGGGGTTACTTCCACGCAGCCCACTACTGCGATGGATGGACTCGTATTCGAGGCAGAGTGTTCTTCTCACCGGGTTGCTGAGGAGGAGGCGCGAGCAGCTGCTGAGACTCACGCGGCTGCTGATGCTGCTGCAGAGGTCGCGATGGCTGCCTTCTTGGACTTTGACGCTGGAGAGGGTCATCCAGCACCCTTCGACCCTCATATATACGCTCCACTGCCTCATCGTGTAGTTTCACGTGGGATGTGACGTTACGAGCTTCCGGCCGATGCTGTTGCAGCCGACATTCTTCTGCGGGAGCTCGATTATCATATGTCTCGCCAGCGCCCTTTGGTATGTACCATGTCCTTTACTGTTTCAATATCAACGTATTTATCAAATATAGACGCATGTCTAGGATTCCCTCCATGTGATAATGACGTGATTTGATTATGATGATGAATGATGATTTATTTTGATGTGTTTGATGAATGATGTGGATGATGATTGGGATTTGAACTTAGTTTAGACACCTACGCGATGGAGATTAAAACCGTAGGGACACTTAAGATTTTGAACAAACAATGAAAGAAAATGGGCGATTATTTTAAAATAGAAAACATAAATTTTTATTACTATTTTTATATTTTTAGGGAAAACATGAAAAATTAGGGGGGTCTATTTTTTTTTAACAAAAATAAAGGGGTGATTTTCAGAAAATCTAGAAAATTTAGGGGCAATTTTGTTAAAAACTTAAAATTTGGGGCAAATTTTTCACAAACTCTAAAAATTTAAAGAACATTTTTCGAAAATGTAGAAAATTAAAAAAACTTTTAGGAAGATTTTTTTAGAAAATCCTAAAAAATCTTAGAAATTTGAAGAAAATTCGGAAAATTTTTAGATAAATTTTAAGAAAATCCAAGGATTTTAAGAAAATATTTAGAAAATACTAGAAATTTTGAAAATTTTTAGAAAATCCTAGAAATTTGAGAAATTTTTTTAAGACAATGTTAGAAAATCCTAGAAATTTGAAGAAAATTCTAAAAATTTTTAGAAAAGTTTTAAGAAAATTCAAGAATTTTAAGAAAATATTTAGAAAATACTAAAAATTTGAAATTTTTTTGAAAATCGTAAAAATTTGAGAAAATTTTTTAAGACAATGTTATTAAATCCTAGAAATTTCAGAAAGATTTTGAAAATTTTTAGAAAAATTTTAAAAAAATCCAAGAATTTTAAGAAAATGTTTAGAAAATACTAGAAATTTGAAGAAAATTTTGAAAATCTTAGAAATTGGAGAAAATTTTTTAAAACAACGTTATAAAATTCTAGAAATTTCAGGAAAATTTTTGTTTTGTTTTTTTTGTTTTTTTTTAAAAGAATGGTTGACACAAAATGATAAAAGTTTGCCTGTTGTGCTAGGATTTAGGATTACCAGGATATGCAAAAATCACTAACCTAGGGTTAGGGTGCCTAGTTTTCTGGGGCTTGAAAAGAATCGAAGGACCGTCACCTAGGGTTTGAATGATTTGCTTGATTTATTAGGGTTATCCGTTGCACATGTCATGTGTTCGATATGCTCTTTATGTATCCTTTGTTTCTCTCTTCTTTACAAGTTGGTTACTATGTACGAGGCTTCAGAGGTTCAGCCTCCGGGGAGGTGTTGGAGTGGTATGACGCCCTCCCCGCTCCTAGCCAGGCTTACATCGATGCCTCCGGCTTTGCTCGCTTCATACCCCTATTGGGTAGAACGAGCAATGTCCGGGTATGGTTGACTGCCTTGACCGAGCGGTGGTGGGATACCACCAACACCTTTCATTTCACCACTTTCGAGGCTACCCTGATGCCTCTTGATTTTGCACTTATTACCGGCATCCGGGTTGGAGGAGCTCCCATCCCGTTTAATCCAACTACATCCTAGTCGACTGACGTATTTCTGTACTTCCTCGGGGCCGTTCCTACTCAGATGGATCGTGACAGAGTCAGATACACCTGGTTCTTCGAGCGGTTCAGACACTTTCAGTGCACAGAGCCTCGCCACTACAAGTGGGTCACCCGAGGCTTCTTGATGTACATGTTCGGTACCTCCTTGTTTTCAAACAAGGAGAATACCGTTCATTTGCATTACTTGGGTGGCCTAGCTTATCTTGACCGGGTCGCATCGTACGATTGGGGCGGCGCTGCTCAGGCTACTCTTTATAGTTTCATGAGGACACTGACCCGGTTCCCTCAGGAGCTCAGCATTGGGGGATACTGGAGGGTTGGGACGTATGATTTAGTTTATGCAATTCTTCATCTATTTTTGTTATCTGACATCTTCTTCTTTGTAGTTATGGTCCTATGAGTTCCTCGGGCTTCACGTCCCGACGAACTCTACAACAGACCCTCTGGTTATTCCTCGTGCAGCCCGGTGGTCCCGAGGCTGAAGGGGAAGAAGGCCGGAGGGAAGGACCTTGACCGATTCCGGGTGTCTTTGGACCGGCTGACCCCTGACCAGGTATATTTGCTTACCATTATGTACACTACTCTCTGTATTATACTGCTTATTGCACTATTCACTGTACTGCACCACACTGTTCATCATACTATATGTCTTACTATTCTTTGCATTGTACTGTACTTTGAACTGTCGCAGGTCCACTGGGATGTTTGGAGAGGGGTAGAGGATTCGGTCGGCGTAGATTTGATGCGCAGTCGGGACATCACTCCCAAGAAGATCCTGTTGGAGGGTCCATTTGGACGGGAGTACTATCTAGGTGAGCGAGTGGTTCGCGAGTCGCTTGGCTTAGATCACTTTCGGATCCCAGTGGTTCCTCTGGCCTGTATGCGCCAGACTGAGCAGTTGAGTTGGGTCGATCTTCTCCTCGAGCTGGCGGGGACTCCTGCTACTGAGCTGCTGGTGGCGGAGGGAGATTACACTGCCTAGGCCCGGGCCCATCTACTTGGTCCATTACGACCCGACCCGGTTGCCCCAAGAGGCAGGAGGCGAGGACAGGCACTAGAGGCTGCTGATATTGGTGCTGTTGGTGCTGCTGCTGGAGCTGCTAGAGCTGTTGCTAGAGCTGGGGCTGCGGCTGTTGAGGTACCTTGGATGGTGTCGTCCTTCATTGCTGGGTATCCTTTTGATATCCCTGTCCCGGTTCCTCTAGCCCCGGAGTTCCAGCCAAAGCACGCCCAGGTTTGACTCTTTTCTCACAATTTCCTTTTCGTCTTTCTTTATTCGTAGACTGCTCAGTTTTGTTTTATTTCTTGACAGACGGATCAGGTTTGGCTGGATCGTCTCATGCTGGTGGTGAGCAACCTGTGGACCCTTGTTTGCAAGCAGGATGCAGCCTTACGCGCAGATGGGGTTCCATTCGTTCCCTTGCTAGTGAGTATCTCTTCTTGTGCCTTGTTGTTATATTCTTTACTTTATTCTTATTCCTGCTTCTCTTTTTCAGGCACCAGTAGCTGCCATTAGCGCGGTACCGCCACCGGCCCCTGCTCAGCCTCATGTTCCGGTTCTGGCACAAGGTTGTGGGTCTCGTGCTTCTTCTCGAGCCCATTCCCGAGGATCTGTCTCTTTTGCCCGGAGCCGCTCTAGAGTTGTCTCCTCCTCCTCCGACAGTGATGACGATGATGAGTTTGACAGACTTTTTGAGGATGATAGCTCGGAGGAGGCCGACCCATCCTCCCGTCGAGTCTGCCCGAGGCATGCCTGAGAGAGAGAGAGCTCCCCCCCCCCCCTTTTTTTTACTTTTAGATACATTTATTTTGATGGGCCTACGGACCCCGGTTTGACATGCTTACATTCATTTACTTGATTTACGGGCCTAGGTGCCCTAGTTTTTTTTATTTTGATACATTTTGTCACTTTCTAATACATTTTGTGCCATCTATCACTTCACATGTTGCATGAATTTCCTTTATTGGCTGCTCAAACTATCTTGGATGCATAATACAGATGCCACAACTAATAGAGATCACACAAACTGAAAACTGACCCACAACCACCATGTTCGAACATGGCGGTCGCCATAATATAACATGGCGATTGCCACTTTCCCAAAATATTTACCTGATGATCACCTGTTTCAACATGGCGGTCGCCTGGTCAAAGAAATGATGTCACTGTACTATGCTTTTTGGAGTTGGCGGTCGCCAGTTCTAAGACGGCGGTCGCCCCTTTGAATGGGCCTTCTGCCGAAATTTTGATTTCTCGCCTTTTTCAGCCTTATAAATACTGACCTGGAGGCTCCATTTGCTATTACTCCGGCTCAGATGGCTTCTCCTCTTTCTCTCTTGATTGAAGAATTTTTCCATATTGAACGTTTGAACTTCGCCCCATTTGGTCTGAATGCTCTTTTCTCACTGAGGACCGTGGAGGTTAACAGTCCCTTATTGTCAGCTGCTGCTCAACTGTGGGATCCGCAGTCTCATGTCTTTTGATTTGGCTTTGAGGAACTCTGCCCCACTGTAGAGGAATTTGCTGCCATTTTGGACTTGGCCCCACGGAGCGCTGTTGTGGTTCCAACTTTCTTTCTCTCATTTCGACAGCAGGTGATGTAACTCTGCGGCCTATCTAAGATGGAGGCTTCTCTTCTGACCTCGGGTGTCTGTCTTGACATTCCCTGGCTCATTGAGAGGTTTCATCCTACTGGTGACCTCAGTGATCTCAACTTTCAGCTACGGCGTCGTTATGCTCTTTGCTTTTGTCTTCTTGCCCGGTATCTTCTCATTTCTTCTGACGGGAGAGTTAGCTATGCCCTAGTTGACATTGCTGGTCAGATGTGAATGGGGAAGGACTTTGTGCCCCTTGTTTTGGCCGAGACACTACTGGGTCTGGACACTGTCCATCGTGGCGAGACTACCACCTTTACCGGCATTCCTTTACTTCTTTAGGTAAGCTTGACGTCTTCCTATGTATCAAGCTCTCTGCCATACCGCAAAGCTTTTCTCTTACTATTTCTTTCTACAAATCTAGCTGATGGAGAAGGTAAATCTTATACAGAAACCTCCTACTGACAGGCACAATGCCGCTGCTTTCCTTTACCCCCCGTGTTATCAGACATGTGACACCGAGACATCTTGGCGACAGTATCTTTCTTCTCTAACTAGCCCAGACATTACCTGACAGTGCCCTTGGTGGCGGATTTTAGCCATGACTTTGACCACTATGGATCATCCTGGTGTTTTGCTGGTCGACCTTTGTCAGAATACTTTCTACTACCCCTGTCGAATCATGCGGCAGTTCAGTTATAGTCAGGTCATCCCTCACCATATCTGAGGTCGTTTATTTTCGTCTGTACTGTGGGCCCCATTTCTGGCACTGTATCAGGATGCCTGGCCACCCCGCTCATTGATGGAGATGCAGGAGTTGCAATGTCCCGAGTTTTCTGCTGAGTACAAGACGTGGTTGCTGCAAGATAGGGAGAAGAAGGACAAGGAAGAGGGGAAACAAGCAGTAAAGACGAGAAAGATTTGAGGATTTTTGCTTTGTCTTGAAAAACTTCATAGCTTTCATCTTTATTTTGTAGAGTTTGGGACTCGCGTGCCCTTCCTTTATTTCAAAACTTTGTAGTTCCAAATAACGTAATGAAAAACTCCCACTTTATGTTTGAGATGGTTCAAATTTACCTAAAGTTTTCAACATTTCAAAAACTAGTTTTCATTGGTTTTACTTAGATTCAAAGATGGTTAAAAATGAAGAGTGCGGCCAGACTTTTTAAAAGAAGCTGCCTACGTATCCCAAAAAGATGGAATCAGGCCATAACGTAGTTCAAGTTCGGTTTTCACTCGGGTATTGACACTCTTCTTTTGTAATGCCCTAACTTTTGCCAAGGTCGCCCTTTCGATTTTCGGCCTTGTAGGCCGCTCTAACTTTTGCCTGAGTTGCCTTTTCGATTTTCAACTCAGCGAGCTTTTATTTTCTCGTTATTTTTACCTCAAGGATAGTACTTTTTGAGTTGATCGAAGTTAACTGGAGTGGAGAACACATTGCCATCCAAGTCCATAATAATGACTGCACCATCGGTCATAATGGTTTTGATTAGAAACGGTCTGGATCAGTTTGGCTTGAACTTGCCTCTCGGGTCAAAGATAGGAGCTCTAATTTCTTTAAGAACCAAATCTCCTTCTCTAAGATCTCGGGTCTTGACTTCTTATTGAATGCTCGGGCTATCCTCCTTTAGTAACCTTGTACATGAAACAGAGCCTGTAGTCTTCTTTCATCAAACAAAAGCAGCTCTTCCATCCGGTTCCTCTGTCATTCTGCTTATGAGATATTGACCTCGGTCACTACTCATAGTGAAGCGATTTCTACCTCGATGGGAAGCACGGCTTCCATCCCATACACTAAAAAGTATGGCATAGCTCCAGTTGAGGTTCTAATCGACGTTCGGTATCCCCAGAGTGCAAATGGTAGATGTTCCGGCCAATCCTTATGTGAATTGATCGTCTTTTGCGGGATTTTCTTGATATTCTTGTTTGTTGCCTCGACTGCTCCATTGGTTTGCGGTCAATATGGTGAAGATTTGTGAGCCACTATTCGGTATTCTTAGAAAAGATCCAAGACCTCCCCTTGGAAATGTGAGCCATTATCCGAGATGACCTTATGAGGAACTCCATACCGGCAAATGATATTTTACTTGATGAACTTAGCAACATGAGAGGCTTTCAATACCGAGTAGGAAGCTGCTTCCACCCACTTGGTGAAATAGTCGATGGCCACTAAGATAAACTCATGTCCATTGGATGCCTTCGGTGTTACTCTTCCAATCACGTCGATGCCTTATACTGAGAATGGCCATGGTGACGTCAAGCTGTACAGCTGAGATGGGGGAACATGCATAAGGTTTGCGTGAATCTGATATTTGTGGCACCTCCGCACGAACTGTATACAATCTATCTCCATTGTCATCCAAAAGTATCCTTGTCGTAGGATCTTCTTGGCTAACATATTTCCACTCATGTGTGGCTCACGGACTTCTATGTGTATTTCTTTCATCAGTTCTTGGCCCTCTTCCGTGTTTACACACAATTTATTGACCCCAGAATATCCTCGTTTATATAATCTTCCACCGTAAATGACAAATTGTGCAGATAGTCTTCGTATTGCCCTTTTATCCTTCTTGTCGGTAAACTTAGGATACTCTACCTTCTGCACAAAGTTCTGAATGTCGAAATACCATGGAATATCGTCAGTGCTATCCTCAATTGCGACTATCATTTCATATGCCGACCTTCTTTTCTGTTCGATTATCACGGGCCTCATTTGGACTCCGGGCCGTATGTCAAGCATGGATGCTAGGGTAGCCAGTGCATCGGCGAACTTATTTTGTAATCTTTGCACATGGGTAAAGATTATTGATTCAAAGCACAGTATCAGCTTCTCTAGCTCCTGATGGTAGAGAATCAATGTTACGTCCCTGACCTTCCATTCTCCTTTAGCTTGTGAAACTACTAGTGCTTAGTCTCCGATGACTTCCAGCTTCCTTGCCCCTAGTTCTAAGGCTGCCTCCAATCCAGCTAAACATGCCTCATATTCGGCCTGATTATTGGTGACTTCAAAATTAAGCTTCAACGACAAGGGGACGTGTGACTCGTCAGGAGTGACAAGAAGGACTCCTATTCCATAGCCATACTGATTGGATGCGCCACCAAAATATAGAGTCCACTTGTCATCCCCGACTTCCATCAGCTGTTCGTCAAGAAACTGAAATTCTGTGTCTTCACCTCCTTCAACTGGTTGGTCGGCCAAAAATTCTGCCACTTCTCTGCCTTTAACTAATTTTCGGGTAACATAGATCAAACTCAAATAACAACAGCAACCATCGGGCTAACCTTCCTGTCAATGCCGGCTTATCAAATAAATATTTCCATAGATCCATCCGGGAGATGATAATTACTGTGAAAGATAACATGTAGTGTTTTAGTTTTTGGAAAGCCCACACCAAGGCCCAACATGTCTTTTCCAGTGGCGTGTACCGTATTTTCGACCTGGTCATCTTCTTACTTAAGTAATAGACAGCCTTTTCGATTCCAGTTTCTCCTTCTTGTGCCAGCATACATCCTATAGCTGAGTTAGTCACTGACAAATAAAGGATCAGTGGCCTGTCAGGTTCGGGAGGAGTTAGAACATGAGGGTTTTGTAGGTACTGTCGTACAGCATTGAAGGCATCTTGGCATTTCTGATCCCATTCGAACTTGACTCCTTTCTTTAGTAGACAGAAGAGCGGCTCACAGGAAGTTATCAATTTTGCGATGAATCGACTGATAAACTATATTTTACCCTGAAAACTCCTGACTTCTCGTTCGGTCTTTGGAGGAGGCTTTTCCAAGATTGCCTTGATCTTTGAAGGATCCACTTCGATACCCCGTTGAGTGATCATAAATCCAAGTATCTTTCCGGTAGTAAACCCGAAGGCACACTTTTTTGGATTGAGCCGCATCTTGTACTTTCGAATCATTTCGAAGAAGTTTTGCAGTGCTGTGATGTGGCCCTCCCGATCTTTTGACTTGACTATCATATCGTCTACGTACACCTCGACCTCCTTATGTATCATGTCATGCAGTAAGGTAGTGGCAGTCCTTTGATAGGTTGCCCATGCATTCTTTTGATCGAATGGCATCACACGATAACAGTAGATCCCCAAGGTGTGGTGAACGACATCTTTTCTCTGTCCTCGGGATCCATTAAAATCTGGTTGTATCCGGAGAAGCCATCCATGAATGACAGCAAGGCATGCCCCACTGTACTGTCTACTAAGACGTCGATGTGCGGTAGTGAAAAATCGTCTTTCGGGCTAGCCTTGTTGAGATCCTAAAAATCCACGCAGACTCGAATACGGCCGTCCTTCTTTAAAACCAGTACGATGTTAGCTACCCATTTTGGATACTCGGTTACCATCAGGAATCCAGCGTTGATCTGTTTGGCAACTTCTTCTTTGATCTTTAGAGCCCATTCTGGCCAGATCCGTCTTAATTTTTGTTTGATCGGTTTAGCATCAGGGTATAAGGGGATATGGTGCTGGACAATATCAAGATCAATTTTAGGCATATCTTCGTAAGACCACAGAAATACATCATTGAATTCTTTTAACAAAGTTTTTAATTGTTCTTGTTCAACTATGGATAAAGAAGAACCAATTTGAACATTTTGCGGGTTAGTTTCATTACCCAGATTTATTGACAAAATTTCTTCAATTATTGGTTGGGCACACATTTCTTCTTCTCTTTTTATTAAAAGTTTTATTTCTTCGGGGATAATCTCGTCGAATTCAAAATCATCAGAAAGCATATGAAATAAATCAAACAAAATAGAGTAACCGAAAATCTTGTTCATTTCATTAAAAAACAGAGGGGATTACAAACTCAATGGTGAAAGCATGGAGAGGAGCACCAACCGATGTGCCATCGACTACAGATTCTGACTCAAACTTAGACTCAAGATAGACAACCTGCGTGTTACAAGACTCGAGGGTCCAGTTTTTCACTTCTTTTGTAGTCGCGTCGACAATGAGCTTGGTAAAGTCGGCTGGTGCGCTAAACCCATCATGTAGCAGTCCTGATCAGTTATATGCAGATGGGCCATTTTCTCATTGAACAGCATTCCTAGGTCAGTACCTTCGAGTCTGTCGGCCCAATCTTCCTCTTGGGGCTTCTTTCCTTCTTCCTTCCCTTCTACTGTCTCTTCCTTTTCTGTGTCAGACAACTAATGGCTAAAAAAGATCTCCAACCCTGGCAGCTTTTGATTGGTCTCTTCGTCGATCCACGGCTCTAGAAAGCCACAATACGGAAAATCTTTCCCTTTCTTGACGAAGTATCCATTGAGGGTCCCAAAATAATTGGCCTTTCGTGCCCTTCTAAGCCCTTCCAGATCTTCTTCTGTTGGTTTATATCCAAGACCAAAATGGTATGAAGTCTGCAATACCTGAATTGGTTCTGGGATTCCCTGCTGCTTACGTCCTAATCCCATGCCAGGGAAGAAGGACATTTTCCTCATCATTGTTACAGCCCGCGGGTTGACATACTTTTCTTCTTCATTCATCAGCATCTGAACGGCCTATGTTTCATCAAACCGAAAACTACTAAGCAACACATCATTTTTACCATGTTAAACTTCCAACAGAGTTGTACCCTCTCCTCCTCTCGGGGGGTAAATGCTGTCCTCTCCATGAATAGTCAGAACTATCCCGTTCTTTATCAATTTTAGTTTTTGGTGAAGGGTAGACGGTACCACCTGGACATTTGGGTCGTGCAACCAAGGTCTTCCTAATAACAAGTTGAAAGACGCTGGTACGTCTAGTACGTGAAATTTAACTGATGTCTCCAGAGGTCTTACTGAAACGGTGAATGACACCAGTCCTAGTACCTCCCTTCTTGTGTTGTTATAGGCTCGCACCCCTTGATTGTAAGGAGTAAACTGGTCTAGCCTCATCCCCAAGCATACGGCCGTTCTCAATGGGCAAACGTTCAAGGCAAACCCATTGTCAATGAGGGTTACCGGGACCCATTTTTCTAGGCATTTGACGGTGATGTGCAGCGACTTGTTGTGACTTTTTCCTTCAGCGGGCACATCCTTATTAGAAAAGAAAATGACTTTTGGTTCGGCGGCTGGCAGAGTAAGCCCAATAAGTTGCTCGGGGATTGCATCTATCGGGACACTGGCCTTGTTCAACACCCTTAAAATAGCTTGCTTGTGCTTATACAAAGCCATCAATAAGCCCTAGATACTGATGTTGGCCTGCGTCTTTTTCAATTGTCTCAATATAGCATCCTCCTCCTCCTCTTGCTCTGTCTCTTTCCCTTTTCTACTTGGCTGTCCTTTCTCTAGATGGACTAGCTTAAAATGTCGTCCACTTCTAGTTAGGTGTTCCACACCATCTTCGGGATCCCATAATCCCGGCATCACATTATCAGTCTGTCTCATTTCGTCTATGTGCAGAGGGCTTTCAAATGCCCACAAATTATTTAGGTCACTAATGGTTGCCATTTCCTTTATTTTCTCGTTGTCTTCAATAGCCTATGTATTATCAATTTCTTCTCATATGTCCTCTTTGATGAAGTTCACTTGCTGTTCCCGAATGGCCCAAAAATCAGTCCACTCTGCCCCATCTGATTTCAACACGATTCTTACCAGCCAGTAGGACTGCATTTCGCCGACGTACACTTCCTCCTCAAAAAGTTGGGGAAGGGTGATGCCATCAAGCACATGGCCAAACCCATAAGGTCGACTGGGGTAATCCAATGGCCAGTTATCTTCTTCATTGCGCTCCTCCTCTTGTTGGTAGGTTTGAATTATCGATTGATACCATTTCCACGCATTATCATTCCATTCTTCTATCCTGTCTCGACTACCTCTAACCATCATTAATGAGCATGCTGTCTGATCCTTAATTATTGAAACATGAGGGCGTGGTAAGTGTACTGAACAGATGTACTAGCCTGGATCTTCCGATTTCTCCAAAGATATGTAATTTATCTTGTCTTACCTGTCATAATTTGGCAAGGGGTTAGTCATTATGTTCGATTTTGGAGTAGCAGATGGTGGCGGGATCACTTTATTGTCAATGAGATTTTGGATCTCATGACGCAGCCTCATGCACTTATTAGTCAAATGCCCAGGACCTTAATGGAAGGCACAATATTGAGAAGCATTGAATCTCGGTGGCAGGGGATCAGGTACAAGCATGGGGTCTAATGGTTTGATAAGTCCTTTCTCAACGAGTTGATTCAGGGTGGTAGATAAAAAAATATTGAGGGCAGTAAACACCCTCCTTGGCCTCTATTGTTGTTGGCTATTATCTGACTGTTGGGCATTATTGGACTACTGGGCGGAAGAGGATGGGTTCAGCAGGTTTACCTCGTTTGAGCGGGACACGAGGTTGGTGGTAGCGGATTGGTTTTGGTTATTTGTGGGGAAAGTCCCTCTGGGCTTCTGGATTGGCTCGGCTTTTTCAACATCCCCTGACTGAATTTCATCTTCTATCTGAACCCCGGGGTCAAATAATTGCTCAAATGTGGAGAGCGGCTGTGTGATCAGATAGCGTTTCAGGGGGGGCTGAAGATTCTTCACTACGATCCTTGCTTGTTCTTTCTCAGAGGGCCGATTTGTCATTTTTGTAGCCTTACCCCTCCAGCGGGTCAAGAAATCAACAAAAGACTCCCTGTTTTCTTGGCGAGTGGTCTCTAACTCCCGAGTAGTTACATATAACTGGACATCATAACTGTACTGGCTGACGAACGACGTAGCTATGTCCTCCCAAGTTCTGATCTTTGCTACATCGAGAGAGAGGAACCATTTCTAGGTTTCCCCAGAAAGAGATCGGTGAAGAAGCTGAGCTTTCAGCTTGTCATCAATTCCCATAGGCAATAGGGTACTGACATACATTCGAAGATGAATTTTGAGATCTCCAGTTCCATCAAACTTCTCCATGTCAGGCATTCTAAACTTTTCTAGTAGTTTAGTGTCGGAGAACAGACATAGCCCTCCCACATCTAACATATATTCTTCGATTCCTTTTGCTTTTCTGAGGACCTTCTCCATCCGGTCGATTTTCTCAACCAATGCAGACTCTCTGGACTTAGCGGTATTTTCTTCCTCAACTATCACCTATCGAGGGTTCCGTGGTGGTGGTGGAACAACTTACGGTCCATCGGGAACCTGATTATCATCCCAAAAGTCTTCATCATTCTCATTCGTGTCATCTGGCTGTCCGTTCACAACAGGGATACGGCCCTGAATCGCCCAAATTTGTGCTCGACATTGCATTTGAGCCTGGGTCTGTTGCTCTACTACTCTCTGTATATCAGTGATTGCCTGCATTAGGGCTGCCAGATTCACCTCGTTTTTTGCCATTTCAGTTGACTCAGTTGGCTGTTTGGATACTCTACAAAGTCTGCCTGATCCTAACCTCACCCAAACGTGTGTTAACTGTACATTTCTTGGCCCAACGGTAAACTCACAGAGAACACCTGAATCCCAAAAGCAAACTAACTAGTATCAGACTCTTCCCGGGAAAATATTTTGACAACAGGTAGCAAATATCTGGGATTTCCAAAATAGTGAATCATGAGCAGATAAACATAGAGATTGAAAACAATGCCCCTGCTGGGCTTATGCTGGCGGCATAACAGGATAACCCGAAAACCAGAATGACGGTTAAGAAGGAGAATCAACTGAATTCTAGAGGAAAAGCTCATCTAAAATGGGGAAACGAACAGCACTTCGCCAGAAAAATGGAGCTACGTTGACTGGACTAGTTTGACCTAAAAAAATATAAGGAAAAAATGGACATCATGACAATAGGGAAATAACTCTCATGGGTATGACAAGGGTTTGAAAGAAACGAGTCTATGCCAAGAATTTGGAGAAAAGAAGCCTATGTCAAGGGGGATGGAACTAATGACCCGGGAAGATCTCGTGGGAGAGAGAAACTACCCTTGACGCTTTAATACGAAACACGAGCATGACCCCAGAAAGAAAACTATGGTATGAAAAACCGAATATGGTGAAAAACAAAATCCAGGTAAGAACCCGAAGGAAAAGCTAGCCTAAGCAAAGGATAACAGAAAACTCGGGTCGAACTCAGAGAAAGAACTAGCCTAAACTTGATCAAAACAATCCTAACAATATACAAACAAAACTTACAATGAAGAAAAGCTCATAATCCTACTAGGGTCAGCAACACCTAATTAGGGGGTTCTAAGTTCACTATGTGCAAAAGGCTAGTTTTGGTCAATTGAAAATGGTACATTCTGAATACAGTCGGGTATATACCTCCCATGCAGAACATGGTCAAATAGTACGCCTGAACTCTTTTACTGCACCTATGATAGCGTACAGTCAGTAAGGCTTGCCTACCTTCCCAGCAATCCCTAAAATGGATAAACGATCGGGGCATCGGGTCGACCAGGCAGGGGGTTGAAGAACAATGCATATGCATGCAAAAATACAAATGAAAAATTTTATTAAGAACCAATGATGCTTTCAAGTCTAGCTCTCTTATTTAATTTTGGAAATCAGCCCCCAGCAGAGTCGCCATAAAATACTGTGGTATTGGGATTTAGGGGTTTTGAAAATACTTCAAAAATATGGGGATTCAAAAATATTTGAAAATTTCTTTAACACGGTGAAATCCAAAATTTGAAAATCGCTTTTTATTGAAAATAGAGTCGCCACTTAGTTTTTGAGAAAAACTAAAAAAATAAAAATGGCTTACTGATCTTGAAAACGTTAACCAGTGAAAAAGGGTTCGGCGGTTAAGGTACGAATCGGGAAAGGTGTTAGGTACCATGTTCGTCCAATCGTAAGGTTGACCTCTTTTAATCATTATTGGTTCTTTAATAAGATTTTTCAAATGCATGCAAATAAAGAAAATGGAGGTAAAGAGAGAACATCCAAAATCAAGTATATAGAAAATACATAACATATGTACATAGCACTCCAAATTAAAACAAATAAAGGGGTAAAATGTTAAGTCCTAAGACATGCAATTTCTAACTAAAAGGATATATGGAACACTCCCACATGCATTATTCATAAAAAATAACCTAATCTATTATGTTTTAAATAAAAGATTAGAAACATGCTAGAAATTGTTAAAACTACCTGAACATGAGTTGCTAACAAGAAATAAATCAAACTATCCTAAACATGGTTTCAAATAAAGAAACTAAAATATGCATATCACCAAAATGAACAAGGTTATCATTAACATGGTAAAAAAAATATTAAAAAATGCATAAAAGATCTTATGAAAAGAAAGTTACAAAAGAAGCTTATACTTAAAAGGAAAAAGATTAGAAAATGCTATAAATAAAAAAACAATCTAACTATTCACATTTTATATTTTAAGCAAAGCAAAAGAAAAATAAAAGAAATAAAATGAACAAATGAGTTTTAATTATCAAAAGACTTTTTGTGATTTTTTTTTGGTTTAATGATATGAAAGAAAAATAAGTGTTATAAAAAGAAAACAAAGCCATAGAAAAAGAAGAAGAAAATTGTGCTTTATACTAAATACTAACATTAAGAGAAAAGAAATACTAATCAAATTAATACTAAAAAAAAAAAGAAAATAGAATATTATAAGAAAATTTAGAGCTAGTAATGAGAAGAAAATGTTAAAGAAAGAAATTATACTACTATAAAGAGAAGGAAAAGAAATTGGAGAATAAATGTTAGTAAAAGAGTATTAAACTAATATTATAAGAAAAGGAAAAGAAAGAAAATGAAGCATTAAAAGAAAATCAAAACTACATTACAAAGAAAAGGAAAGAAAAAGAAATAAAATGTTACAAAGAAAAATTACACTACTATTAAATAAAAGAAAATAAACTAGAACATTATTAAAGGAAAATTAGACGAATTAAAGGAAAATAAAACAAAAGTTAGAAAATTAAATTAATGCTAGAAAGATAAAAGAAATTAAAATAACTAATGATTGAAAATATAATTACTACACTAAAAGAGAAAAGAATAGACTATACTAATAAATAAAATTGGACTAATATTAAAAAGACAAAGAAATTAATTACAACTATTCAATTTAAATGCAAAATGTAGTATTAATTATTACATTCACGTAAATGTAGGTGCATTATTGTAGCAATTAACAATATTATTAAGTTGTAAATGCCAAAATATATTAGCACCAATTTATGGATACAAATGAAAATTACAATGTGTTAAGTGTGAGTACGAAGAAATTAACAATTAAAGAAGTAAAGAAAACAACTAAATTATATGAAGTAAACAAGATTAATTAATAAATGGAAAGAATAGGCAATTTGAAATAAAATTTTAACCTGGTCACTCCAAAAGAGAGGAAATGGAGCTAGAAAGACAGGGGATCCAAACGAGATACCTGAATCGTGAAATTTTCAAATTAGGGAATGTGCTTCAATTCTCGGATGGTGATTCCAAGCTAAGGCTTCAAATGTAGGTATTGGAGGTTTGGGACTTGGTATTTCGGCAGGGTTTCGACGTCGGGGCTCAGAATTGCTCGGCGTCTCGGCAGAGCTTCACTCACTAACCTCTCACTCAAAATTTGTCCTCTGAAAACGTACCAGAGATATGGTATTTATAGAGTTTATCAACCAATGAGATGCTGCCACATTTAAGAGACACGTCAGGCCATTTGGAGTTGGCGGTCGCCATGTTTTTGAAAGGTTCCACAAAGTTCTATGGCGGTCACCATGATGGGAGTTGGCGGTCGCCACTTTTGGCTAGGGTTTCTACAAAGTTCTTTGGTGGTCGCCGTGATGGAAGTTGGCGGTCACCTTACTTGGGCAGCAAGTTTCGATGGTTCGTCAAAATTTCATTAGTTTGAAGGTTGCGGGTTCAAATACCGAGCTTGGATCACTTTTCAAGAATTGTACCGAGGCACTATTCCACTTATTTTCATCATCGGATTTACCTAAGATTGGGCGGGGTCAAATTGGGGTGTCTACAGACACCAAAAGCAACATGAGTCGACATAAATTGCCCTCTTCGAAATCCTGAAGAACCATTGAGTAAGACACCAAACCTATAGGTGTCGAAACCGTTGTGCTGGTGAGAAAGTTTGCAGAAATTGTGTCAACCCCTCAAATGATCAGTGTTGACCCAACCATTTGAAGATCAGACTTTTTGTGTCGACACCTGCGATGAAAATTCAAATTCGCGACAGATTTCAATAGTTGAATTTTTGGCATTTAATGCTCTCATCTACCTCTAACGGTCATGAATGCACAAGAGCTTATATAAGGAATAACTTCTCAGCATTTAATAAAAACTGGAGACTTACAGTTACTATTCTATTGCTTGATTTACACTCAAATTCTTCAAGCTCTCCTTTATTGTTGAAGCTTCAATTTTTGTTCCTCATCTCTCTTTACCTCTTTATTTATCGTAAATCAATTTCTATAAAGAAAGTGAGTATTTCTCATTAATCACTTCATTTATTGTATTCAATGGTTAGTCACCCTTTATCTTTTGAGTTAATGAGTAAATCTCATGAAAGAAGAGCTTAAGAGTAATTAGAGAAAAACATGGGATTATTTTCATAGGAACATCTTAAAGCTAATATAGGCTTTTGAATGTGCCCATAAACATTCGACAGTTCAAGCGAAGTCTTAAAGTTATAAAAGTTTAGAATGCACCCGTGAAGCATTCTACATAGTGAAAATTCTCAAGGTAAAATTTAGAGAGTGGACGTAGGCTTGGAAGAAGCTGAACCACTATAAATCCTTGGTGTCTAGTTCAATCTCTCTATCCCTAACCTCTTTGATATTTGCTTTGCTTTAATCTTTGATTATCTTGCTATATTTGTTTTCTATATTAAAAGGTTTTGAAAAAGGTTTTAAAAATTGTTATAAATTTTTTAAGACCCAATTCACCTCCCCTCTTGGGTTGCCTGAACTAACATGACAGGTGGAGCTACTGCCAGACATCAGATGAGTAGTTTAGGTAAGCGGCATACACGAAAAAAGTGTAAGGGTGATCAGGGTGAACAACAGTTGAGGAAAAGCACACGAAATAGGTGCAAGGGAATACAGAAGCGACGGGGTAGTACAAGTGCACAGGTAAGCAAGTCAGATGATGTGCAGGATTTCAACAAGATGTAAGAGCAACAGTTGTTAGATGTTCACAGGAAAACTTAGAGTAAAGAGACTAAAACGACTGACGTGACGGACAGGTGTACACATCGACATAAGCGAGTCTCATCTGCTCTTGATTTGGTTAGTGGCGATGATCTCTCCGATTGTGTGTACAAAGGGGGAGAGATGGGGCCATGTTCTTCTACAAAGTAGTGAGCCTTGTAGGGTACCCGGGCTAGGGTGTGGGCACTTCAGTATAGAGGTGTGGGCCATGCTGTTTGGGTGTGGCAGTTCGATGACGACGACGGCGGTAGAATCGACAACGACACTGGTTATCTTCAGGATGAATTGTAGAATTCAAGTCAATGTGGAGATTATTGGGGTATGTCTTGTATTCTACCAGGCTCATTTTTATTATATTATTTTTGGTCTATATGTAAGTAAGTTGCAATGAAATTAGGAGTCCATTAGAATTCTTTATATATAGGGTTTATAATAATATAGGCTGACTAGCTATAATTTTTTTAGATTTTCACGTGTGTGCCTATAAATAGGACACTAATGGAGTCTTAGAGTTTAAGGTTGTGAGCCAGAAAATTGAGAGGTTAGCTGGTAGAGAGAAGGGAGATGGGCTCTGTACTCTTTCACTTTTGATGTTAGTGAAATATTTTCTCTCTCGCTCGTGGACATAAGCCGGTGTGGGCCAAATCAAGTAAATTCTCGGTATTCTTTATTTTCTGCTTTTTGTGCGTGGATTGCTTCCGTTTGCATTTGGAGATTGGTATTCAAATTCCAACAAAAAGTTGACTGGGAACGATCCCTGCTATTTGTTGCATGTCTTTTAAAATTATATTACTTTTTATATAAATTTTGATTTAAAGTATTTATATTGTAAATCTGATGGATCACACTATTTATACAAAAAGTCAGATCATTTATACCATTATATTAAGGGAGAACACTCATTTTGTGTTCCCTAAAATTGAAGATATGTGGACTTTTTTATACCTAAAATGTCATTGAGAAGTTTCTTTTCACAAATCATTTTATTTTATGATTTTGTGGCACAATTTAAAATTATTGATTTGATTTTTACTTATATTGTAACCGCATTAATAGTTTTTTTTTCAAAAAAATTACATTCTCGCTCTTTCCTTTTTTCTTTAAAAGATTTATAATTTAATATTTTTTTATTATAAATTAAAAGTTGCACACGCTATGCGAGTGCCAAGGAGAACCTTAGTTGATATAATTAGCTATATGATCTGATCACATTTGTTTAGCGGTTTATTCTAAAAAATATACTAGCTAGTTATTCATTTTGTTAAATAAACCGAATTAGATCATATGGATAGCGATATTCAATGAATTTTTTGCTTGAATAACACATTCGGGAAGGTCTAAAATATGAATAGTTTAATCATAAGATTATGTAAAATATTAATACTATTGTGTGAAATTTAATACTATGTAAAATAGTAATCCTGTTGTGCCTTGAGCATACCGGAATCCCCTTTTCCAAGCATGCCTTGAGCATACCAGAATCCCCCCTTCTCCAAGCAGACTTAGCCATAGGGTGCATTAATTACCATTTCCCCCTTTCTTCTTGTAGTTAGACATAACTGCTTTTGTTTATAGGATTTGCAAGTTTACACGAATGATAGATATATATGTCTATATATCTATATACAAAGAATAATAATTCTTATATGGGGATAGTAAAATAATAATTCTTATATAGGGGTAGTAATTTCTCATGTCACTATCTTGCCCCCTTATTTGCCATCATCCCATCTTGTATGGGTTTATCTTGCACCCGTTAGGTAATGGATAAGGGTAATATTTGCATTCTCCATCTCACCTCCGATTAGATAAATTAAATATATTTTTTATATAAATATAAATATATATA
>JAULJZ010156370.1:0-28274 GCA_032270985.1 Heliamphora pulchella | reverse complement strand
TTAAATAAAGAAAAGTGGCACGAGAGTGATCATCGACAAAACTCACAAAATAACGAAAACCAAATAAAGAGGTAACCGGACTAGGTTCCCAGACATCAGAGTTTACTAACTGAAAGGGAGCAGAAGCTCTTTTATTGACTCGAGACTTGAAAGGCACACGCGGGTGCTTAGCAAAACGACACGACTCACACTCAATAGCAGACACAGATCTTAAATTAGGGTAAAGAATTTTAAGAATAGACAAACTAGGGTGCCCAAGACGACAATGGATATCGAGGGCAGAAGAAGACAAGGCAGAATACGCCTGAGCAGGAGCAGAATCTAGCATGTACAACCCCCCCGAGACCCGTCCTTTACTACTGATAATCTTCTGCGTCGTAAGATCCTGAAAAATACAAGAATCAGAAAAAAAAAGTCACGGAACAACTCAACTCAGTGGTAATCTGACTGATAGATAATAGATTGAAAAGATTATCAGGAATATACAAGACATTGTATAAAGAAAGGGAAGGAGTTGGTCTCACAACACCACAACCCTCAACAGCTAAGGAGGAGCCATTAGCCACCAAAACGCAAGCGTGACCAGGGGTCAGCTCATATCTGATAGAATACCTGATGATCTAGCCATGTGAGCAGAAGCGCCAGAATCAATAACCCAGGTGTGGGGGGTAGCCACACATGCAGTGGGATTACTTGCAAAGGTGGCTGCTGGTACCTCAGAAGAACTCGTACTCTGTCTAATCTGACTATACATATTCTGGTCATACTCTGCAGCAGTCATCTCTACAACTCGTCTGGTCGAATTAGAGGCCCCCTGAGGACTTGGCTGGATATAGTCCTGCTGGCTGAAATCAGATGTGGCATTGGCCACTAGTGAGGGCTTCCCATGAAGCTTGTAACATTCACTGCGAATGTGTCTCCGGATCCCACAATAGTGACACGTACGGGTTTCACGATCACCATCACGACCTCCACCACAACCGGACTTGTTACCACCACCACGACCGCGGCCTCGACCGGTACGGCTACCATAAAAACCCACTAAAGCAGACTGATCAGAGGTCTCAACAGGAGATGTACCAGTACCACGAGACTCATCCCGACGGGACGGTCGACTCACACGTCGGAATGTCTCGAAAATAGTGGGAATGTCGGCCCCAACAAGGATCTGAGAGCGAGCGAAGTCAAACTCAGAATCCAAACTAGCTAAGAAGCACACCACCAAAAGTTGCTACCGCTACTGCTGAAACTGAGACAACTGATTTGTGAACGGGAGAAGGAGATCAAACTCATCAGCTAAAATCTTGAATTGCATAAAATGATCCTGAAGAGGCTTGCCGGACTGCTGGGATTGAAAAAAGCTTTCATAACGTCATATGGACGGGAGAGAACATTAGTGGCTAAATAGATGGATTCTAACGAGGACCAGATCTCTCTCACAGTATCAGTGTTGGCCACCAAAGCCTGAACGGAAGGATCAATCGAGTTGAGCAACTGACTAAATATCCGAGCATCATCTCGGGTCCAAGTTCGAAAAGTCGCTGATGTTCGTGAAGGAGGTTCATCAAACAGGTGGGAATCCAATTCCATGCCTTGCAGAGACTTAAGAACACTTTTCTTCCATAAAGCATAACCATTGGTGCCATCAAGTCGCCGATCAACTAACCGTGTGAATGACGAGAACACCTCTGTGATACGCTGCCGACCAGCTTCAACCTAGGATTTGCAGGTTACGGAATCCTCTGACATCCTTATTCACCAACAAGGGGACCAAAAAATACCACAAAAACAAACACAAGTCTCAATCCACATGGAAGTATAACAAAGAACCACACCAGACCCTCACAGCATCATCAAACTTGCAGACGTCGCAGAACTACACTGGCGGACTGATGCAGTGAGGGAAAGAGAGAAAAGGCAAGTCTAGCGACTGAGAAAGGGCCTATAGGGTCTGTCGGAGTCTGACAATGGTCGTCAGTGGCGGAGGAAGACCCTACAGGGTCTGTCGAAATCTGAAAGTGGTCGTCGGTGGAGGAGGAAGACCCCTGGAAGAGCTGTCAGTGGCTGACGTCACCCCTGGAGGGGCTGACGATGGCTGACGTCACCCCTGGAGGGGCTAACGAGGGCGGTGACCCTCCTGGTCGAGTCGACTAAGGTCAACGTCACTCCTAAAGGGCCTAACTAGGATCATCGAGCTCCCTAGGAAGGCCCGACTGAAGTCGTCGTCACCCCTGGAGGGGTTGAAGAGGGTCGGCGCACGCTGTGGGCAGGCCGACTATGGTCGGCAAGTGTTCCTGGAGGGCTGACAAGGGTCGGCGACGACTACTGAAGGGCTGACGAGGGTCAGCAACGACTGCCAAAGGACCGACGAAGGTCGACGAGGGGTCTGGTGATCGGCGGCTAAGGTTAGGGTTTCTGGTTTGAGTGAAAGCTAGGATTTCGTAGTGGCTATGGTTTCATGGCTCTGATTCTATGTTAGAAAAGAGAAAAGGTACGAGAAAGCGTGTATCTTATTGTGAGACATGTATTTATTAAGCAAATGAGAGCCTACAATAAATACTGTGGGCATCCACACAGGTTATTATTAATACTTAATATCTTAATACTGAATATATATTAACAATTTTCACCATTAGCAACAATAGTGGGAGGCTTGTAACCCTCAACAACAGAAAACCAAACACGTTCGTCAATTGATTTTAGAAAAACCCTCATTCTTACTTTCCAAAAAGGATAATTAAGGCCGTCAAGAAGGGGTGGTCTAACAGTCGAGGCGCCTTCTCTAAGAAAATCTATTTGTGTAAATCAGTCAAAGAATCACAAAATTTTATTAAAAAAAATTAACCTGGCTCTGATACCAATTGAAAAATCCCGTTTATAGACTGATTTACACTAATCGATTTAATTAAAAGCCAAACACCGCAAATAAAGCTAAACAATCAATCCCACAAGGAGACAATAAAAGCAACCACAATCACACACGAGACGTTGATTTTTACGTAAAAAATCCTAAACCGGGTAAAAACCACGAGACCACTCCGAGTCTAGAAAATCAAACACTAAAATATTGTTGGTTACAAGAGAATCTTACAAACGGACGTTAAATCCACAACCAAGTGTTTGAAAACCTACTCCTGCCGAATCCACGTACACCAACTCCTGTGCCTGACCGCCGCTGGAACCCACCACCGGACTTCAATGCTAATGGAATCCTCCACTAGACTTTGAACACTTGAGAATCCTCTCAAGAGACTCCACGAACACGAACAGATTGTTAAAGGTTTGAATGGCTTCATGATAGGCTTGAACGTGCAGAAGCTAAATGATCATCAAGATATTGTAGATTAGCTTGTGGCACATCTTGATCAACTAAGAAGGCTCCTTGGCGGCTAAGGCTAATTATAAACTGAGGAGACACCTAATAACAAACCCTAGCAGCCCTTTTATATGCAGTCCCCTAAAAAACCGAGCAGATAGCCGCAACTTAAAGTCGTTCACGCTACAAACCCATCGATCCGTTGAAAGACCGATCGATCGGTATTTTGTGTCTCTCGGTATTTTGCTTCAGTTTCACTTCTCAACAGTACAAGTGCGTGACAGGTATAGAAACCGAGACACTCTATTGACCGATCGATGGACCGATCGATCGGTCTATCGAGCGGTCTGACACTGCTTGCTGTATTTTGATGTTTTTAGCTTCGTTTCTAACTCTATTGCAAAATAGCAACATACCTCTCATCGACCAAGTGTCAAATATCACAGAATAAAACATAAATAAATTTAAAAATCAATTTATCACAGATTTGCCAAACTCAAAAATGAATAAGACCAAGGTTAAAATCTGTAACAATAAAAAACCATTGCAGTTCTCTGGAAAATCATTAATTAAAATATTAGGCTCTTTGAGAAATTCATCACAGGCCACTATGATCAAAATAATCATCTACAGATCACTGAGAGCCCAGCAACATGACTCCCATGAAACGTGATGTCTTTTAATTAGAACATGGTCTTGTAAAATTTGGGATGTGAACCAATGACAAGACAGCAAGAGGTCCACAAGATGGTACCAGATGCTTCATATAGTAATACATACATGAAATGTTCCATAGTCATATTTAATAATATCAAAAGAGAATAAAGGGTTACCCTTGATTTAGTAATCCCCCACTCGTACAACTATTTCTTATTTCTTATATTACAAATTCATTCTTGGTTTATTAAATTAGAATCGTAAGAAGTCATTATACACATTCAAAGAAATCATTATTCACATTCTAGTCCTAATATGTATTTTAGAAAACCTTATTTGAAGTTTTTGATTTTTCAAACTCATAAAATTTAAAAGAGGCGGGATTAACAGGTAAAATTTCACACTATTTGATTTTATCATTTGATCCTATATTTTTTTTTTATATAAACAAACCTGCAACAGGTTTTAGGTGTCTCTAAGGGAGACACAATGTCTCCAAAATTGTCCAAACGTTTGGGCATGTGCCAGATATGTGCAACGAGTGTCCAAGACTCTGTACGTGCATCTTAGCCTCTGACCAACTGGAAAAGCATAAACTTTAATGCTTTCCATGCCTTCCCCACACCATGTTCTCAATCACCAATAAAGGATCAAAAATTTTATTTCAGTGTACTGCTTCGGTCGGCACGAAAATGAACACGGTTCGAAAACATTTCAAAAACATTATGAAACTGTGAAGAAATTAAAAAGCATAACTAAACATTTTAAAACATGAAGTAAAGTATATTTATGTGCATTTCTAAGGCTAGAAAATCAACAATTTAACGTGTCTAAGGAATATACACTCATTTTAGAGCATTAGTGGTGTAGAACCAGAAAGTTCTCTAGGAGAACACAAGAAGACAAGAAGATAAAAAGAGAGATGAGAAAAGAAGAGAGGGGAGAAAAAGAAATCACACAATTGTAATTCAAATTCTCATTCATAAAACTCTAAATTCTCATTCAAGAATCTTATTTATCGACCTAAAATCCTAATTAAAAAGGAAATCAGAATCCTTAATTAAATAGAAATAAAATAACATCCAAACTATAAAATAAGCAGAATATTTTAAAATCCTAAACTGGAAGGAAACAAAATAAATTATTATTTAAAAAATAATTAACATAATTTTAATTATTAAATAATTAAAATAGAATTGAAAATGTGCCTTAATGTGCTCCGTCATTCTCCTCTACTAAGGAAAAAAACTCGTTCCTCGAGTTCTGCTGGAAATAATGAACTCGGTCGTACCACATAATCAAATATTGTGAATATGCCAACTGCTTCAATTTTTCTTGTGTCAATGAATCTTAGTCGTGAGGAGGCCAGATAGATTGTGACTAAGCAGAAGCTATTGTTGACAAGATTCACAAAACATAATTTGATAATCTAAAGCAAATCTCCAATACCAACAAAATAAATATGTTCTATCTTGACAGAAGAAGTGGCTGGTGGCGAATTGAGAGGATTTGATAAAGTAACTGCATTGTCACTTTCAAGGGATTCTTCTTTTGATGGAAATTTTTCTGCAAAGGAACATCTTGATCTACAATTACTGGAGGAGAAGTAGGAACAAGATCATTTGACTCAGGAGATGGACTAAAAGCTAATGGATATTGGGTCATGATATGACAGTGTAGCTTAGCAGGCATTGAGATGGGAGATACATTACTTGACATCCTATCTTTCTTCGAAATAGCAGGCTTTACAAAATAATTTTTCCATTATATTTGAATATAATGGTGTTATATTTCCCATTATAAACTACACTAAACTCATTCATTCATCGATGACCAAGTAGCATATGTGTACTAGTCATAGAAAGTACGTCACACCAAATTTCATTAAAATGATCTCCCATGAGAATAGGAAACAAACAAATGATAAGATTGCAGGTGTGATTCAGACTTAAGTTTCATCCTAATGACACTTTTTTTCGGATACTGCATTCATTGCTCATCCTCTATCAATGATAATTTTGCAAACTTTATGAGCACATCTAAGAAAAGTACGAAGATTATTAGTGCGGTTCCACTCCATCAAATATTTGTGAAAGGTAAGAGTAGCCAAGGGTACTAGAGGTGCTAATTTTGTTATTATGTTTTATGGGGCTACTTTTTTTATTAATAGTTGTGGGTAACCTACTCAAGAACGGTATTGTACCAGTAGCCTCACTCCACTCCCCACTAGTGCGCCAAGGGTACAAGTGCCAATAAACCCCGATCCCAAGTTGGAAGCAAAACCAAGTGATCAGTCAAGACCACTAGGAGGATAAGTGAATTGGAAGTTAGAGTTAGAATCGTCACGGTTGCTTGGTCGAACCATCCTGGGAAAGTTGGCCCCATCTTAACCACCTTAGGACAGGTGCTTGATCATTCCGTCTCGACTATTCTGGCACCTTGAAGTACGTATCATGGGGACATTGACGTATCGCTACTACCTATGATACAAGTACAGATGCAATCTGGAAATAGAGGTCAAACCTCGGAGAACTCGAACCAAGAGAGATAAGTTGTCTCCCTTTGTCAGCTCACCTATATAAATGGCACTTCTCGTTTATTACAAATCAATCAATGTCATTGTTTTCTAGTCATTACTGCCATCTCCATCTTGTCTTAAGGTTGCTAACTCTCACCTCTTTCCATCTCCAGTGACTTTAAACTCAGTCAAGTGCCTTTATTCTCTCGACTACCCATCAATCCTTATATTATCAACATTACACTATGCTGAGAAGACATGTAGCGCTCACTCGTCATGGAAAAAGGTTGTAAGACACACGGAGGCAAACCTTCCGCCCTATTGGCAGGGCAAGACACTACGAAAATCTCAGAGCCTCATCAAAACTTTGAGATACCAAAAGAGCCCCATATCCAAACAACCATTCCCGACCAACTCTACCTAGTATTAGAAAATATGGCAACCATGTAGCAAACTCAACAACTGCTCATGGACGCCCTTCTATCTGTGCAAAGCTGGATTGTCTTGCCCTCCGCGGACACTACTGCTCCAAATGATTCAGAAGAAGACCTCAGCTGATCGGACGGCTTGAAACCAATGTCATCACCAATGGTATACCAATTTCAAGGAATCCTACAACAACGAACGGCATAAGAACCACACCTAACTTACGAACAAATACAGCTCCTCAAGATATTACTTTCGTGGGGTCACATCAGCACCAACCCCCTTAAATCTGAGAAATTTCAAATTGACATTGAATAGAGTTGAGCAAATAGTTCGCGTCATCCTACAATAGGAACAATCACCTCTTCCCAAGGCACCAAACCTCAACCTCCGCCCGTCATACCCATTAGAAATATCCATCAAACCCTATCCAAAAGGGCATGTAGTTCCCAAGTTCACATGTTTTAATGGGAAGAGAAGAAACACACGAGAGCACATGTCTCGCTTCCTGGACACACTGGAAGCCTTCAACAGAGATCACAACATGTGCTTAAGAGATTTCTCCAAATCCCTCACCAACAGAGCTTATACTTAGTACAACAACTTGCTCCAAGGTTCGTCCAATCATGGGAAGACAGTGAAAAAGTTTCACACCAAGTTCTTCTATGTAGAGGAAAGACTTACTACCCTTCATCTTATGAGGGAAGTGCAGAGGCACGAAGAAGACGTGTTATCTTTCGTGCGTCGCTTTTAGAAAAAAGCAGTTGACATTCAAGATCCGGTAGGGGAAAATCAACTGGTAAAAATCTACATAGAAAGAATGCACTCAATACAAAGTACACCTGGTCAACCACTACTTTGAAGACTTTTCAGGCCTAATCCTGGTGGCAAGGAATCTCAGCGAGACCATACACATACTCTAGCACCGTCCACCGACTACCCATTATTAGAGGTACAACTCTTGGAAACACCCTCATCATAATGGTGCATCCTATTCCATGGAAGGACCCACCAGACCAGGTTTTCAACCAAAAAAGAGAAGTTTTTTTTTTCTTTGGTAATTAAATAGAGAAGATTCGATGAGCCTCCGCTTGCATTACCAGTCACGACAGAGGAAGCTAAGACACTCTTAGACGCTTAGGTCGTGGACGGAAAGGTTGTCCTACCAGAAGTTAAGAAACCCATTTCCAGGATGGACCAAGGTAAATCCAACTATTGCCTCTCTCACCGTTCTCTTTGTCACCCCACCAAAGAATGTTGGGCTCTGCGTAACATGGTTTGAAACATGTTAACCAAAGAAACCCTTGAACTCACCCCAACTGATGACATTTTAAAAGATGCACTGGCACAATACAAAGACAATGGCAAACAAGTGTGTCTACAATCTCACTTCGACGAGTTGGAAGGACCGACACCCATGGAGTTAGGCAAGCCATTCGTACTGGTTCAGACCCACCCTTACTTTGAATAACGAAGAGCCGAAGCACTTCAACGGTCCACCAAGTTCAAATGGTTCTTTGACCAGTTTAGACTATCCCCAATGACTAGACTAGAAGTTACGAAGGCTATCCAACATATTGTCGAAACCAACAGTTGTGCTCCATGACATGATTTGGATCATAAAGCTATTGCCGCAACATCGAGACATGATAAAGGTTGTGAAAATGTCAAGTTTCCAATGGTAAAGCCAATCAATATGCCACTGACTCAACTCTTTCCAAAGTTTCAAGCAGTCCTATGTATTGTGGGGTCAACTTTCCTTTTTTGTCAATTGATGCACACCCTTTGTTGGAGTGACTTTGAGAAATTTGAAATTTCCAACTTGAAATGCTAATTCACCATCTTACATATGCATAACTCTTTTGTTGACTTTGGAAAGTTAGAAGTCGTTGACGAATCAATTTGATCTTTCTGGTAGTATCACAAGTTCAGGTTCCAAAGGCTTTTTTGCCGGAAACTGTTACTATTGCCCGGCATTATAAGTTTTACTGGGTATGCCTTATATACCGCTTTTGGGCAACTTTCTCAACAACTAAGAAGATCCATTTGAGGAACATAGGGACTAATTGAAGTATTAAACCCCCCAATATTGGGGGGCTCGGTACTTCAATTAAAATAATGAAAATCATTTCATCTTTTTAATTGGAACTTTAGGTGGTTCTTGAAAAAAGAGAGTCAAAAAGTTTATCCCTAAAGTCGAGACTAAGAGGAATGTATAAACCAAAGCTTCCATAGATTCAAAAATGTACTATTCTTGTTACCAAATTCAGCCAAACATGCATGAGATCAACACTTTCTCCCATACAAAACCTCACATGGTGCACTTCAACTTATCATAAGTTCCAAAAAATTCAAAATAATGATGAAATCATGAAATATGAGAGCAAAAAGAAAAAAAGAAAAACACGCCAACAAGGTAAAAACCTACTAGTCGAACCTTTTAGAGAGCCAAATACGCATCTACATTGCTTGAATACTCTATATCTGTCTTCCAACATGAAAGTCGGCACTCTAGAATTTGTATCTATTTGTTTAATTTCATGATTTTTGAAAGGAATAAAAACTAATTTTGCAAAAATCATTGAAAATTAGAAAATGAGCAAAACGATTTTTGATGATCTTGAAATAAATTTTCTGGGCATAAGCAACCCTCATAGACCATCCTGGGATTTTTTTTATATAGAGTGGAAAACACCTACATTAAACGTGGCTGAGAATGTAATGAGTCAATGCTTTAATATGGTATTAGATTTTGATGAGAAAATAAAGGAAAAAGAGAAAGGAAAGATGCGGAATGAAGCAATATGCCAAGAAGAGATAATAGATTGAAAATTAGGATTCTCTCCCTCATCTATAGGGATGGAAATTTCTCCCGCCACGCCCTCGCATGTCTTTGCCCATTTTGTTTATGGTTTTTCCACCCTTGATAACATGTGAGGCAGATACGGTATTTGTTTCTCCCGCCCCGCCCTGGCCCCGATTATAATTACTAAATACATTTTTATGTACATACATATTACACATTTATGTTTTGAAATATAATAAAATTATATTACAAAAATATTATCTTTATCTTTATCTTTATCTTTTATTTTTCACTTCTAATTTTATTTTCATGTATTTAGTCATAATCATTCATCAAACACATTTTCTCTTATACCATATCCTCTTCCACTCTCGCTAATATCTTGTCTTAAAGTTAACCAAATCACTTCTATATTCCCGCCACATCCCAATAAGAAACGAGAATGGGACGGGACATCACATCTCTGTCCCTGCCCCGCTCCAGCACCACCCCATTGCGATCCTACTCATCTACTAGGTTTTATACTAAAAGATTGCAAATACAAAAATAATCATAGGCAAGATATAACATGTAACCTAACAGTTCTCTTTATTTTATTAGCAACAAAAAAAATTGTATAACTAAACAAGCAAAGGGGACACAACCCACATAGAATCAAATCAAACCAAAAGATATAAAAGACTTTGTATACAAGACTTGTTTATCTCATTCAAAATTCTAAATGGAACTCAACATATAAATGAAGTTCACGTAGATTAAGTGAGGTTGACTATCTTAGAAGTGAGTCTATCACATGTTAGGCATGAAAAAAATTCCAAAATCAAAAGTAAAATCTAAAAACTAAAAGATAGATCAAGTCAGAGAAAATCTAGATCTGATAGAAATAAAACCATTTCTTTTCTATATGCCCACGTAACAAGGAAACATAAACATGTCCTTTGACCAATGATGTGCACAATGAATATGGAGTTACCACAAAGTACTAGAATCCTATCCAACAAATAAGGACATATAAGTAAATTATGTCAATTTTAAAGGTACTAACTTCTAGAATAGTAATCCCACAGAGAAAATAATTTACAACCACTTCCATAACAGTGACGGGATTAATGTATGTTGAAACCAATATTCCTTGCAAAAAGGCCTTTCCACGCACAATACAAATGATGGGAGTTACATATGTTGAAACCACTAGTCCATTCAAAAAAAAAAGAAAGAAAGAAAGAAACATCCGAATGCGGGACCCCTGCTAATTGGAAGTCCTAGGAGAGGTAGAGCAGATACACACTTTGGCATCATGGTCAAACTCATAGTTGTCAAATCATGAATTGATTTTCTATTTTACATATGGTGTATTGTATCGTGTATCGTAAGTTTTTAAATTTTTTTTAAAAATAAGTACAAATAAAAGTTATAAGACATGCATAAAACATAAGTGTTGTAAAAATGGAACAAAAATATATAGACTACTTCAATAAAGCTAGTTCAAACGGTCCAATATCCAACATCCAAACAAAAGAAGCCACATAAGCATCTAGTTCAAGTTCAATAACAAAAAGTTCAAGTTTTTAATTAAATGAAATATAACCAAAAAAAAACTTTAGTATGTGTAACCAGTTCCTATAGGCCTATTTATAAGAAAAATTGTAATAGTCCTTCCTCTCCCATCACTCTATCCGTCTGCCATCAAAGTACATCCACTCTTTGTCAATCCAAGTCTATATTTATCTAAAGTTGTATGAACATAATCAACCTCTCTTTTCAAGTAAGCGACGCTAACCATATGCTAAGATAGAAGTTTTAATCCCTTACCATTAGCAACTGAATCCATCATCTTAAAGAACAATGGATTCTTAACTAAATGAACTAGTATAGTATGAGCATAAAAGATACACAAATATCAGTAAGTAGGGTAAAGTGGGGCAATACTGTGGACTTTTGAGTTTTGAAACATTATTGCAAATGACAGTTTTATTGGTATTAAAAAAAAAAGATATAGAGAGAGGAAAGAAAAGAACACAAAACAGATAGCAGATAATGTTGACACAAAATACCACTCGATACCTTCAAAAGACATCAAAAAAATTTCCATAACAGACCATAACAACTAAATTGAGCCTTAAAATGTACTAATCAATGCAAAAAACTAGAAATTTTTTGGAGATTTCGGGGTATATTCAGTCTGCCCATTTAGCAATGCCGACAACTTGTGAATCGATGATTTTGTGTTAAATCCAACAATATCTATGTAGATCTCAAACACAACCAATCAATTTGCATATACAACCACTGATTGCATTAAAAAAATGCAAAAAAAAAAAATCAATGAAAGTTGAACTTTTTTGGTTCGGGTCAGTCGTGACCCGGCCCATATTGCATCTGTATGTATCGCCATTTTCAACAGAACGGTGAATCACAACGTTTCGCACGATTCGTTGTCCATATCAATCAATTTTCTATGCAATGCGATACATCTATATGGTACAGATCAGAAACCCTCCAGATCGAGACGTATCGTGCAATACGTATCGCATATCTCACGAGTTTGACAGCCATGCTCAAATCCACATATAGGCGAAGATGTTTGAATATTGTCCATGGTAGGGTTTAGATAATGAAAGTTCTATTGCTTTACACACAGCGTCATTTAAGAAATTTGATCACCGTACTCTGCATGATCATTGAAAAGCTAAACAATTGAACAAGTACTGAAATCTATTTCCAAGTCTACTGTACAACAGATCGAAAATTTTTCCCAAAATAAAGAATGTTGGCGTACATGGCAGATAAAACATAGGTTAACCATATTTAGGTACTCTTCAGCAAAGAGAGTTAATTTCCTATGCAGCATTGACAAATGAGAACTTCACATTCAATACGTCCATGTGCATGCTCAAATGTTACAAGATCTCACCTTTTCCTCCACTTTCTTAAACAAGGTAGATATGGTAGTTTGAATAAGAGAAGTATGATTGCTATGAGACAGTTCCTTTGGCTTCCTCTCCAACATAGCAGATTGTTGAACTTGACCTGAAAAATGAGTAGACATGGCCGCAACCTCATTGTCAATGTCAAAGATGGCAGTGCAGGAATTTTCATTCTGTATCTACCAGTTAAGGGAACCAGCCTACAGTTGGTGAGAAGGAACGTTTAATTTGATTAACTACAAAAACAGGAAGCATAAAAAAGCCAAATATAGCTGGTGCACAGAGAAGTTGAAAAAAAAAATGTCATTTTACTTAAAAGTCCAACTAACCAAAGCAAACATAATAGGATATCTCCAGAAGCATAATCTCTGATTGGATATTCCATGCTACCTTTCTCATCCACTTCTTCAGACGTGTCATCATCATTCACAACAGAATCATCTCCAGAAGATGCTTCTGCAAAACTGAACCAAGAAAAGGCTTTAGTGAACTGAACCACTGAACTTTAAACAACACTAATTTGAGCCAGAGAGAATTCCAATAAAGTTATTAGACAGGTGAGAGTAGATTAGTGATAGGTAATACCATACAGAAGAGATATGAAAGAAAAATGAAAATTTGCATTTTCTGCATGACCCCCACCCTTTTTCATCCATTATAACTGGAGAAAGAAAAAAGGAACATTCAAGGGAGAACAAAAAGTCACTGTAGATCAAAGTCAAAGATATATCAAACTGCTATCACGGGCATAACCCGTGATAGGAGTTCTTGAGTTTTATTTATTATGTTTGCATTCATTCTTTTCTTATGAGGTTGTCATAAAACGATAAGAGTCCAAAGACAAACTGGTCTCACAACAGCCCACATACAGAATTTAACACATGTTTACATATTCTTTCCGACTTACTCATTGAAAATACTTGCCATAATATACTCCACAGGAATTTGTTCCAAATTAGATTTGACATATTAGAAATCCAAGCACCAGAGCATTAGGTGTGCAGACACTACCATACTGATCCTAAATTAAATACATAAGAAATGGGCTTGTGTTGTGGCATACAGGGGTAACCTTCTAGATATTGCACTACTTATAACCCATGTAAGTAGCAATATCTAAATGTTCCGTAGCATGTTGAGTTATTCAAGTTTAGCATGTGAAGCCTCTACGTCAAACACCGAGCTTGGTTAGACGTATGGGAAAGTAACTAAATGTTCAGTAGCATGTTGGGTTATTCAAGTTTAGCATATTAATGTAGTTAAACCCCCACAGCTATTTATCTTTTCAAACATAGTAGCTTGAAAATAAATGGAGTGCCCCAGCTTAACATTCATTTGTTACTGGAATAACCATTTTATTATTGGAAATAAAAGAAAAACATTAACAGGGTGAAAATGAAGTCATGACCAAATGTGATTGGACTTGGGAAGTAGATGAGTCCGATGCTTTTACACAACCAAAACCCGAGAAATGTACCCAAATTCATATAGCATAGCTTCCAAATGATAGACAAGGGAATCAATTGTGGGCTACCCAATAAACATTTCCTGACAAAACCTCAGCAACTGATAAATCAAAATAATTCAAAATCATAAGGAGTAAAATGCATAGGAAGAAAAATCAACTACACAAATATAATAAATAATGACAGTTATCATCCTCTGATTGTAGGATTTTACATCATCAACTTAGCATCGTAGGGTAAATCAAGAATATAAGGAAAGGCAAGTACTTGAATCTTTTTCCAGCAGTTCTCTCTGAATGTCGAACGGGAGTCACTTCAGGCAAATCTTCCAATTTATTTGGATGATTAGATGAATCAACATCTAGTTCAGTTTTGGGAGAATCTTGCAGTTCTACATGGTTCAATCCAGATTTATTAACCCCCTGTCTCATTTCTGATGCTGCACCTGCACCGCCTTTGAAATCATACTCTGCATGATGTGCCTGGAACCAACAAAATATTGGAAATTTGTCAGTAGCACTTCTAAAAATAGTTGACTGGAACTCATAGCTCAACATATTACCTATTGGAAACTATTTTTCACGTCAACTAACCTCATACACCTCCCTTGGAAACTCAAGACAAGCTTCTTCCGCATTCTCGTCTTTTCTCCCAATCCACCATGCATCAGAGAATACAATCTAAAATATGCAGAAACTAAGGAAATTAGCAGTTGGCAAAAGCCAAGAATGAAAAAATACAGCATGCATAGTGGTGTATCTCAATCATTGACCACCCTTTGGCGGATAAAGGGAGTAACAGAAGGTAATGAATAAGCCTTCTAACTCTCGTTTGAAGCTTTCAGTGGACTCAAGGACTTCACAAAAAAGGAGCTAACCCCATCTAAACCCTTTTTTCAGCGAATCCAGGGACAGAGACCTAGCCGCTGCTTTTTTTAAACGGCTAAGAGAAGGTCTAAAGACCTAAGGTTTATTGAAGGCTTTCAAACCAGCTTCTAAGTCAAATATGTGAACAATATTCAACAGTCGAAGGAACTACAAAGGCTACAAGATACCAAAATTAACCAATGACGACAGTACATGCATCAAAAAGTCATAAAAACACTCAAATCAAAGATAAATAAAACAACAAAAAAGCATACAGTTCAAAATAAAAAGACTTAAAAGCATTATCTTTCAGCTCAACCCATAAAATATGAGAATGGTGACCATAAAGTAGGCATGGCCAGTCCAAGTATACAAAGGTTGATGCCTAACTCAGGCTGTAATGCATTCAAATATGTTGAGCTAGAGATATAACCTTTATTGTTCATGAATAAAGAGGCGAGATTAGGGATTGAAAATGGGTTTGCACTTGAATTAGCTGCAGTTTAGAGTTCTTAAGATTCAGAAATCAAAATAAAAAATTAAAAAAAAAAGTTGCTCGCTATTTTATGGACAGAGATTTTGTGAAAAGGGAATAACTAGAAATTCAATTTTTTAAAGATCAAATGGCTGGGATTTAGAGATGAACAAGTGGTTTTACATGGGCTGGTTGTCACTGTAAATATTGTTGAGTAATGTGCAGAGAATATTTAAGACGAACAAGAATAAGATGAAGAAGAGGGAAGATGCCTTAGAATCTCTCTAAGACCCTAGGTGTACTCCAAAAAAATCATGGATCTACTGTGCGTACATAGGAGCATTTGGAGTTCAAACAAAACCAAAAAGATATGCATCCTACAAGAAAACTAGATAAATTTTATATCTGAATTTTGAGTGAATAAATTCGCAAGAGGTCCACTTGATTCTTCATCCCAAAATTTCTTCCTTCGAAACACCCCCACCCCCAAGCCAAACAAAAGCAAAAGGGGAAAAGAAATACTTCCCACCTTGATACATATTTGCTCGTTACAGCACTAAGCCCGAGTTTTGCATAGTCAACTGATTGCATTTTAGTCTCTTTTGTATGTGCGTGCAGTGCATTGGTTTATAATTTAATTTACTTGGCAGTATGAAACTTAATATTGTCAAAAACAAAACTTTTGCCATTAACTTGATTTGACCCTTAAGACATTTCATTTAATAACCATGGCCACTGGTAATCAAACAGACAAGCAAGATGCCTTGGAACAAGATCTCAATACCCTAAATTCCAACAAGGACACTCTTACAGAATCAATAGACCAATTGCATTAGGGACTGCAACAGAATAATAAGAACCTGACAACATTATGAGGACTCTGCAACAATTTTCCCAACAAACTAAAGGGCTTGTATGCCCATTCAAATGGGTGAGTGGAGATCAGAAAGTTGAAGACATTCAAAAAAACTTTGTTAGGACAGTGGCTTTGGAGGTTCACCCTTGAACAAGAAAGGTAGTGGAAGGAAAATATGGTATGGGTTGGTGGATCTAATCAAGTAGTGGTACTCTCCAGCCTTATGTAGTGGGATTCTGGAAAAGCATTTGGGAGGGTTTAGAATGAATTTGCAAAAAGGATCCTTTTCAAAGTGGTTGACTGTAGAAGAACCAAGTTTTAGCTTAATTCATGGTGCAAACATAGGGAATATTTTCCTGTATCTTTGTTGATTGAGATTTCCCATGCAGATATTGTGTGGAATCCTTATTGGAAGCTCTTATCAAAGGAAGCATTCTTCGATATGTCATATAATCTGAGGTTTAGCCGCGAGATCTGAACGCAATAATTTGGAGGCCTGCAAAGCCAGGTTTAGTTTTTCGTTCTGTCCATTTATAAGGAGCTTACTGGTAGAGGTGCTCATTTTTGTACTTGAAAAGGAATTTAGAAAACTAAAGCCCCTCCAAAGGAGCTTTTTTTTCTAGGACAACTTCTCTTGAAGCTATCTTGACTAGGGTGAACCTAAGGACTAGGCCAATAGTGGCAATTGATTGGTGTTGCAGGTGTAAGCAGTCAGGGGAATCTGAGTCACCTTATCCTTCATTCCATGGTGGCTATTGAGTTGTCAAATTTTTATATTTGATTTTTGGTATTGTCTGGATTAAACCCAGGTCTATGGGTGGTCTCTTTATTGCTTAGAGTCATGGCTATCCTGATAACATCTTTGTTCCTTTTATGGACAATTTAGAGAGAGCAGAATAGAACATCAATTGAAGGGGTTGTACAGTCGATTTGTATTTTGAAAGAAAATATACTCCTTTCGATGTTCTTATTGGTTGAGATAAAAGTGTCCTTTTTCCATTGAATCTTTGGTGCCATTCATCAAAGATCTATACATTTCCCATGATGTATAAAATTGTTAGTTCTAAGTTTTTGTACAGGGCTCGCATCTTCTTGTTAATTGTTGTCGTCAAAATTTTGATAATTTAAATGTGGGAGAGATTGCATAAGATGTAACTCATAAAATCAAAATTAGTTGACTCAATAAGAGTTGCTTCTAGCCTATTATGTGACCAAACGGATACTTATAAAATTGAAAAGAAAATTTTATGGGACAACTATTAGAACAATGATACTACATGAGACAAAATGTTAGAATACTAAAAAACATCACATAAATAAAATGAGTTTTGTTAAAATAAAAATGTTGAGGTAGATGTTTAGCAAGACTAGAAAAGATGAAATCATAAATAAAAATATTCTAAAAATGGTAAGAGTCGCACTAGTTGAAGATGACTTTATGCTTTGATTGGTAAACAATCTATTTTGCATTTTAACTTTCCAGCTAAAAAAGTAATTAAAAGAAGAAATTATATTGTTTGCCTCGCTCAAAAAAGCAAAAAAAAAAAAAACAACTTTTAAACTTTTTCTTTCCGCATCCTAATGCAGGCGTGAAAAGGTGAAATTGTCCTTCTTATATATTACAAGTCAATTGTAATGCATATCAATTAATAGCAATATTGTTATTTTAATACCAAAAAAAAAACTAAAAAGCCAAAAACAACTAACTTACCGAACGACATATATTGTTAGCTAAAAAATTAAGTTACGAAAACAACATACCTTATTTTTCATTTCGCTTTTTTTGGCAGAAAATGCAAACCAAAAAAAAAAGCCAAAAAATCAAAAATAAAAAATAAAAAAACTTTGGGTTACTAATTAGGCACTAAGATAAGATATACCAAGATGATTTGAACACACACAACGAAGACCAGTAGATGCAATAGTAAAAAAGAGTGATAAGATTACTATTAATAGAAATACTAGGAGGGAACGACATAAATTGATGTCGAATTTTGTGGTAAGAAATGATGTGTCACCCTAAATTTTAAGATCTGAGAAGATGAGAGAGAACAATGAACCCCACCCCACCCCCCCCCCCCAAAGGCAAAGACTAATTAACCTCAATGACACGTCAAATAACCAAGAATAGTAAAAAATGACTCACCAGTGTTGACCACGAGAAACCAAACATAAATCCTCATAATAAAAGGAACAAACTGAAAATACTGGAGAAAGACCGCTTGAAAGTATGGGAGACCACTTGAGTGTTGGACCACCCAAGAGGTGGTGACAAAAGGAAACTATTTGAAACAAAGGGACAGTATCTAGAAGATCACCACTCGAGCAGTAAGAGGACTACTCAAGCAGCTTGAGCCCCGAGAGGAACTCTCGATGTGCTCAAGTGTCAAAAAAGAAAAGGTTCAAAATGGCCTAAATGTGCACCAAATCTGTTAACAACTCACCAAAAAAACATTACATACATAAATTTGGCTCAAAAGTCTCACCACTTACATCTCATAGCATACCCATGAGTTCTCAAACATAAATAAATGTAAACTCTAACTCTACAACATTCATGAATCCAATGGTAAGAACTAACCCCCATAATTCCTTGGCAAACTCACAGTGAATAAGAAAATGAGCGACAGACTCTACATCCTTGTTACACAATCAACACTAATTTTCCAACACTTACCCCGACGAATTGGGTTATTAATGGTAAGAACTAAGAATCTTCTTGGCAGACCAACCAAAGAATGCCACTTTCGAAGGAGCTCCCACCTTTCAAACACTTCTTCACCAAAAAGAAATCCTTCTACTCCCCAACAAGTACCTATAGAAAGATTTAGCATTAACCCTCCCACTATGGCTCCCTCTTCATTTCACTAAATCTACTCCACGCCCCAATGCTCCACACCTCCAAGGTCATACAAAAGCCGTAGCAATGTCAACAATTGTTTCATCTCCCAATCTGACTCATCCTTTCTCAAGCCAATATCCTAAAAGCAGACATTAGAATCCCTAAAAGCATACATTAGAATCCCTCCAAGCATAATCCGTAACAAGAGCATCTCCAAGCCCTACCTAAAGCAAAAATGCTAGGGGACATCCTGCATAGGACAACCCACACTATATATTAAACCTAAAGCTAATCCGAGCCCTCCTCCCAAACTCAAAAAAGATATGCTTTGAGAAATCATCTCTAATTTTACTAATACAGTTTCCTTGCTATAAGAAACAAACAGTTGAGGTGTATTATAATCACCTTTCAAGGATTCGTATTTGTACTGAATGACCTTCCTTCAATAGTTATCTCTCTCAATAGCATATCTCCACAGCCACCTCCCCAAAAGGGATCTATTAAAGGTAATCAGTCCCCTTATCCCAAAGCCTTCTTCCTCTTAGGGGAATAAACCATACTCCAGCCCTTCCCAATCCATCTCCATAAGAAGTTCCTCTGTATCTTCTCTAATTTGATTGGAAATTAATAGGAGGTAGAAATGGTTGGAGACAAAATTACGAGGTGTTTCTATAAGGTGGCCAATGCTTATGGAGACCCGGCTCTCGAACGGAGAAGTGCAAGTCAAGAGCTATGTGCTACGTGCTACGTTGATTGGAAAGGTGCTAAGTTGGTTGGAAAGGTGCATGTTGATGGAGCTCTTCTGTTTGGAGAGGAGGATATTAAGGCAGGGGTTGTTGAGTTTTACTACCATTTGATCTAGGAGGAAGGTGGCTAGAGGCCACATGTTGACAAACTAGATTTTGATTCTATTGCTGCTGAATTAGTGTAGCCGGAGCAGCCTTTCACTGAGGAAGAGGTAGTTAGAACCTTTAGGGAGATGAATGGGAATAAAGCCTCAGGTTTTGATGGGTTTAGAGTGGCTTTTTTTCAGCATTGTTGGGGTGTGATCAGGAAGGAGATAATGGATATGTTCTACTTTTTCTTTAGTCATGGGACCTATGAGCAAAGCCACAATGGTATATTTGTTACTCTTGTCCCTAAGTAGGGTGGGCAAAGGGTATTAGAAATTTCAAACTTATTAGTTGGCTCAAGCTATAATCTTTTAGTTAAGGTGCTGGTGTTCAAAATAAAGAGTGTTACATCTGGTGATTTTAAATTCACAAAACTCCTTTGTGGGTGGCAAACAAATCTTTAATTTTACTTTGGTGGTCAACGAGTGTGTTAACTTTAGGATTAGAAGTGGGATTTTGAAGGTCAACTATAAGCTCGATATTGAGAAGGCGGTATACAATCACCTTCTATATCTTCTACAACAGATGGGCTTTGGAGCTAGGTGAAGGTCGTGGATTAGCTTTTGCATCTTGTCAGTGTCCCTTCTAGTGCTAATGAGCAGGACTCTGAGTTTGTGTCAGGTCTCTAGTTTTGATTGCAAGGATTATCAGTTAAGGAAGCATAACCGTTGTTCTTTCCGAGTAGTAGTCGTAGTTGACTTAAGCTATAACCTTTTCTCCTACTTCGTGTGTTTTTTAGGACCTCGTGACCAAGAAGTTGATTGGTTTAGAACATGAAATTGATGGTCTCTATTATCTTCATGCTGATATATCTCATTTTGCCAGCCTAGCTTCGAGTGCTATGATTTCCCCCTCTTTAGTGACATTTTCGATTGGGCCATCCATCTGTAGTTAAGCTTAAGTTAACTATCTAAGTTTGCATCATGTCTCCGGTTGTGATTGTAAAGCTTGTCAGTTAGGAAAACATCACCGTAGTTCTTTGCTAGTAGTAGTCGTGGTCATCAACCAGAGTCCTTTGATGTACTCTATATGGACATTTGGGGTCTTCTCGAACTCCCAATATTAGTAGATATTCTTATTTTGATATTTTTGTTAATGATTATTATCGCATAACTTGGATGTTTTTATTAACTGAAATATTTTTTATTCTCTCTAAATTCGATAATGAAGCGTTCACCAAATTTGGCAAGCATTTTAGGGCTATTCAATCAGATAATGCTCTTGAATATTTGCAATCTGTTGTTAATTCTTTTTGTATTGATTGGGATATTGTTCATCAAACTAGTTATGCTCACACGTCTCAACAAAATAGTGTGACGAATGCAAGCACTGTCGCTTGTTAGATGTTACTCGTACCTTATTATTTCACACCCACATGCCCAAACATTTTTTAAGTGATGATGTTCTTACAGCTTGTTATCTCATTAATTGTATGCCTTATATTATTCTTTATGATCAATCCGTGCTCTGTTTACTCTATACCGATGTCATCACCTTTTCCCTCACTCCTCGAGATTTTAGTTGTACTGCCTTCGAGTGTGCCCTTGATCCGAGTCGTGATAAGTTTTCTCCTCGAGCTAGGAAGTGTATTTTTCTTAAGTACTCCTTTAGCCAGAAGGGATATCGTTCATATCATCCCAACACTCGGCGATACTTTGTTAGAGTCTACTCCTTTCTTTGCTCCTTACAATCAAACACTATTTTCTGATCTTATCTGCTATCATGAGGATTCATCTTCATCGCCTACTCTTCCTCTACCACCATCTGCTATTGTAGGAAATTGATTTACCTTATTTTCCTGTTCTTGGTGTTGTCAGTCAATATGGATGCTCCTTGCCAGCTGCATTTTGAGGTTTTCTATCGCATTTTGCGCTATTTGAAGAGTGCTCCAAAACGTGACTCGTTACATCAACCCCCTAATTCCTTCATTGTTCAAGGGTTTAGCGATACTGATCGGGCGCATAGTCGATCTAATATACAACTGATATACAATTTATCTCTGGCTATTGTACCATTGTTGGTTGTAATATGGTCACTTACCACAGTAAAAAAAAAAAAAAAAAAGGTTGTTGCCTATTTCAGTGCTGAAGTGGAGTATACATACTACCTCTTAAATGTTGTAGGTTCACCCTCTTCTTCAAGACTTTGCGGTCACTACTCCTATTCCTATGCAGATGTTCTGTGACAATCAAGTAGTTATCTTTATTGGTGTTGGAAGGCTTGATATATATTGTTGGACCAATTTTATAACAGTTTAAACTTTTGAGACAATTGGTAACTTAACATGGTATCAGAGCTCTAGTTCCATAAGATTTTGGATTCAAGTATCGTGATGTGTTTTCTTATTATAGTTGTTATTGTACACTCTGTGTGTTGGTGCACTTGTTCAATTTGTTCGCCTCTCCACATGCAATACAGGGTTGCATGTAAGGGGGAGTGTTGAATAACTTGATATACATTGTTGGGCCTATTTCCTAACAACTTAAACTTTTAAGACAATTGGTGATTTAACAATTGCTAATAATCCGATTTTCCATAAGTGCACTAAATATATTGAGATTGACTCTCACTTCATTCGAGATTTATTAAAAAAACAACAAATTAAAAGTCCTAATATTTGCTTGGAGGGTCACTTGGGTGATATTTTCACAAAGCCATTACCGCATTCTCCATTCCACTGATTGCCTGTCAAGCTGGCATATTTGACCTCTATGCTCCAAATTGAGGAGTGGTAGCAGTGTTTTTATTTATTTCTATTTTATCATTCATAAGTCTTTCTTCAAGGTATTATTGTAATTATCTATAGTATAATAATATTATAAATTAGGGTGAATGAGCCAAGTTAATCTCCTCAAACTCTTCTCTTTTTTTTTCTCTCTCTATATCTCTTCTTCTTCTTCTTATTCCAAACCCTAAGTTAATATCTTAGGATGCAACTCATAATATCAGTGATTATGCAACCTTAGGATGTTGTTCATGGTAAATGCCCCAATATGAATTCTTTAAAGGGACAAATTAACAACAGGCATTCATTTAGGCAGCAGTAACAGCAAAGTTTCCCCAATTATAGTACAGCCAGCTTTTGTCCATCTTCAACCATAATTAGTGACAATTACTATTAGACCAATCCATTAAACCCTGAGCTGATGGATAAATATTAAATAAACCCAAGATTAAACTGTGATCAATGCATTTCTTGGTTGATCTACGTTAGATAATGAATCAACTGCAGTAGAATGAATAATTTGAAAGAAGAAATCTATATGATGCAAAAAGAAAACACTCACCATGGTATCGAGATAATCTTCGCAAACGACATTCTTTCCACCTCTTGAGAACTGCAGGGTCAAGTATTTGTTCTTTGGATAAACAATAGTCCCAAACAACTTCATCTGACCCTATACATTCCGGAACATAAATAAAATAATGTTAATTGTCTGAAAAAGCAATCACCTGTCTAGTCACCTAGAAAATGGAAGTAAAGGAGAATCTGTAGAAAACAATTTTTGATATCAAAAGCTATGATAGGAATTTTGTTTTAGGGTGATAGTACTAAATTGGCGATATCATTGTCTATGAAAATGAGAAATACATTTTCTGGACGTATAGAATAAGTCATGTCGAAAATAAGAAGACTGGGTCTTCAAGAATTAAGAAACCTGAGGGAAATCGAGATAAAGAACGGGGTTTTTGGTGCCGAGGTCCTTGAGCTCGCCGATCTTGCCGCCGGAGGTGGGGGCGAGGAGCCCGGGGAAGGAGAAGAGGAATCTATTCTTGCGCTGGGACTTCCTGAGGATATCTCTGCCGTGGTGTTTCGCGACAGTTTTCGACGGGCTCAGCGCCGTGAACGCCTTCGCTGGCGCCTCCGACAAAATTCCCTTAGAAAACGCTAGTCTCTTCCGCCTCTTCCGCTCTTCAGCTTCTGGATTCGCCTCCGCCGCTGCATTCTCCACCTCCTTTTGCCCACCACGAACCATTTTCTTTCACACAGTTTCGCTCTCTGCGCCTATGGGTTTGTTTTGTGCTCGAGAAGGCGGGAATCCCTGGTAACTATCGGATCCGAATTTATTATATCATCCTCAATCACTATCACATGGCACTTCCAATTACATAAGATATGGTAAAATTTGAGCTCATCATTTTTCATGCCAGACAAAAAACATTCCAGTGATTCCAACTTTCCAAAGGGAACGTTATACATTTGACCCTTCTACATTTGTTTTAAGACGTAGGGCTTCTTCGCTTTAGGGATAATAGTTGCAAGGATTGAACTATTTACGTATTATCTTATTCTTAACTTATATAATAATAAACGCTTTGGTGAGCTACCGGTGTTCGGAGGCTTCCTATTACCCAGGTTGTGCCTATTTTGACATTGGCATTTAAATCACGAAAATAGGCATTCATAACTCCTCTCAAGTTGTGCTGGGAGAAGTTATGGATGCCTATTTTCGTGATTTAAGTGTCCAGAGTCTTATAAATTGGTGTACTTATTTAGCTTTGTAGTGTTTGCTTTCCCCTGGTTTTATTCATTGCTTTCTCCTGGTTTATTTATTATTGCCGGTTGTTTTTTGTTCATGCGACGGCTAGTTGCCAAATGTTGCTGAGCGTGATCAATAAAGTTAGACACACCGCCCAACCCATTGCCCAGTGCACCGCCTATCCACGTGACACTAACGTTTGCCTCTTTGAAAACTGAAAAATAATCAGTTTGATTTTGTTTGATAAATTGTGATTTTTTATTAAATTTTTTATTTTTGACTCATTCTAATAAAAAAACTAAAAAAGTAAGAAATTAAAAAATAATAAATTTTATTAAAAAATGAAAAAAATCTAAAAATATAATAATTTGATTAAATGATGACAAAATTTTTATTTAAATATAAAAAAAGTCAATAAACCTTTATTTGGCATCTATAAAAAGTTAATTTTTTTTTAAGTTAGTTTTTAAGTTAGATTGTTTGGTATCTCTATAAAGCCTATTAATTTTTCTTTTCTAAGTAAAAAAGTATATAGTAAAACGTCCCAAAACTCATGACATTAAGACATAAATATAGTAATAAGGATTATGCTAACGCATCATTTTATAATTAACATATAAGATAATACATCGATAATCATTAGGTTTTCATCGACAATTATCATAAAAGTTAAAAGTACAGTTGTGAGATTCGATTTCGTTTTAATTAATTTGATTAAATGTTTATGAGATCGTTTACATGTGTGGTGTTGTTATTTAACATGTGTGCATCTCATATAAGTATATGACATGTGAGCCCGGTGACTTTTTAACTAGCTTCATTGGATCCATCAGTGTGCGCGGAGATTCTAGAAATTTAATTTGAGAATAATTTTAAATTTTTGTAATTTTCAAGAATATAAATTTTAAATTAATATAAAGTTAAAATATTAATTTAAATATGATGTAAATGTATATATGTGAATTAAATGCTTAATGCATGTATGTGGATATTTTGAGAGGGCTATGCATGCATACAACATACATATACATGTTTGTGACATTGGGGGTGTGCCAAAGCTTGTGGGAGAAGCTTCCCCCTTGGCTGGCTAGCTCTCTCTCTCTCCCCATTGGAGACCAATCTTTCCTTCTTTTTTTTTCCACCATTTTTTATGACCTTCAACTTAGAGTTAAGCTAAGCCACAAGAACAAAAGTTGCTCTACTCGACGAGTGCTACGCATCCAACCGAGTGGAGTTTTATTTTGGCGAGTTCGAGTTTTTCGGGTGTGTTCGAGTTTTGAGTTTTTAACTCTCGAGGTAAAATTATAAACTATTCATGGATCTTTGTTATGAATGTGTAGTATGGTGTTTTTGTTATTATTAAATTGTCATGAGTTTTGATTGGATATTGAAAACCCTAATTTGGATGATTTTATGAAAATTATTTGATGGAAGAAGGAGATTGATGATATTATTGTTATGATTAAATTTAAATGGAGTTTTGGGATTGGTTTGAGTTATTGGAATGCGATGAATATAAATCCTTGAGATAGAGGTTGTGAGACCCGGGTTCGTTTATTTTTATGAGATATATATGTTTTAACATGTTTCTTTTTGTTATATATATATTCTTGATGAATGATTTATATTTCATTATTATAGAACAGTATGTGTAGATGTATTTTATACTTTCTCGGGCTTCGTTAAGGTTTATTTGGTTGATCATGGGGTTGAAAAACCTATTCTGGCATTTTTCCAGCTGTCCAGTCGACTGGACGGATTTTTCCAGTCGACTGGAAGGACAGTAGGTGAATTTAGTCGACTGGATTAGGGATTCAGTCGACTGGATTGTGGCGGTAGGAGAATTTTGTAGATCTAGAACACCTTCAGTCGATTGAATTGGCCCATTCAATCAATTGGATGCACTGTTTGGCCTAACCTTATATATTCCAACGCTTGTTTTCATTCCAAAACTTCATTTTCTCCCAAACTTTCCCCTTTTTCTCTAGATTTTTGTGGTGCACGAGCCTAGTTTTTGACGATCAGCTTGTGGATCTTTACTATTCACATTGTTGGCTTCACTTCTGTCTGGACAGATTCTCGTTCCGACGAGATTCGATGTTTGGGGCTTTGAGTTTTGACTCGCCGAGATAGGATCCTAAACTCTACTGTTGTTAAAGGGTGCTACGTGTAATTATATACTTTTTCACCAACAGAAAAATGCTTTAAATGTTATATTTTCATGTTTAAACCTTGTTGTTGGATAAAAAGCATGTTTTTACGCTTTTTCTTGGTTTATTACATGATTCGGATGTGTGAATATCTGTGGTTTTCAAAAAGGTGATTTTGAAAATGGAGGTTTTGTGAAACTCTTGAAAAACATGTTTTTGGAGGTTTGGAGCTAACCCTCAGGGTTAAGTCTCAGCTTTTAAAATGTTTTGATGAAAATTATTTTAAATGCTAGTTGATCTCTATAGGTGATGGATTTTGGATCTTTTTATACATGTTGATGTATAATTGTATAACTATTTTACGGGTTTTTTGTAGTTGAGTTATGTACTGGTTTTTAAATGATTCTTTAGATGTACCGTGGCAGTGTTTGGTTTGAGTGCTTCTTCCCTCGGTTGTAATCCGTAAAGGGTATGATGGGTGCTTCTTCCCTCGGTTGGTAGCCCGTAAAGAGCCGGTTGTCCCCCGTGTGTGGCTGCGTTGTCGTAACTCCGTATAGAATTTATCATTACCTAACAGGTCTTAAATGATCTAGGAATTAGGTGGCAGGAGTTTATAATTGTTGCCTTTGTCTTGAGTTGACAGAGTCGGTACATAGGAATTATTTTATCTTATTTTTTCTCAATTGTGTGACCTGAGTGGAAAATACTGTTTTGTTACTGATTTCCTTTAACTGTGGCAGGTTTTTGGCACGGTTTGAAGTGCATGGTTTCAAAGATGGAAAACCTTTTTAGACTCCTGTGGTTGAGTCAGTTCATACTATATGATTGCATATCCTGCTTTACAACTTTATAGTCTACTTCTATTGGGCTTCGACTCACGGTGTGGGATTTTGTGCAAACCTTTTTCAGGTGTAGGTGAACATGAGGAGTTGACCTAGAAATGCCGTGGTGGTGGAAGACTTGTATTAGTTTTCGTATTATTTTGTGTAACACCCCGCTCAATGGGAAGACACCAAACCTATACAAAGGGATGTGATTCCGTCGCAGACCGGCGGCCAAAGAGAAAGGCAAGGGATAAAGATATTAAGGGACCAAATAAGAAACTTCTAAGCAACCACAACACCTTAATTTCAAAAGAGGTATACATGAGTCACTAGGGATTCGCCATCCCAAGGGCATACATTACTTCTAAAACATTAAAAACCTCTAGGGTTTTATAAATGAAGCTCTGCCAAAACAAAAAAAAAACTAAACAAAAGAGAACTGAACCAAAACTACTCGACGACGCTTGTGGTGGACCAACTCCTAGCCTTTCCTGGTATCTGCAACCACAGAGGTTACAGGAGAGCGCACTTAGCATTATCATGAACAGAAAAGACAATTACTTAATTAAGGATATCTGAAAATTCTTTTTAAAAATAGTTCATCACATTTTTCACAAAAATATAGATACTGATGCATTTGCTTGAACATAAAAATATCACAAATTATATAGAACCTTCTCAGTATTGCAAACATAAATATGTTCCTGGCTCAACCGCCACAAATTTAAAATGCATGACCACTTTCTCAAATCTAGACTCAAACCCCAACAG
>JAULJZ010156350.1:0-28276 GCA_032270985.1 Heliamphora pulchella | reverse complement strand
AAACCGAATTAAGGAACTCCGATCTTTAATCTTGATCTCGATCGATTTGTGTTTTGATCTTGATCTTGATTCTTGATCTTCACTCCTTGATTCACTAACAATTGCACCGAACCCGAATATCACCGAGTAATTAGATAGAAGAGATAGATAGAGGAGAGAAAAGAGTAGAGAGTAGAGAGAGTATAGAAGTGTTTGGATGAAAAATATGACAAATATGGGGCCCTATTTATAGGAAAAATTTGTAAATTTTTTTTTTTTAAAAAAAAACCAAACTAGCCGTTGGCCGAGCCCAGCGGTCAAAAAATTTAGGCCATTGATTTTGAATCAAAATTGATCCGGGCCGTCGATTCAAAAAAATGACCGTTGGGGGCCGGGCCGGGCCTAAAGGCTAGCTCATGCTCGTGCCTGTGGACAGGCTTTTGGGCGGGCTTAGGCCTTGACCGGGCCGGGCCGGGCCCGCACAGTAACGAGCCTTGGGCGGGCCTCAGGCCATTTTTACATCCCTACTTAAAAGTATCACAAAACTCCACAATAATAGCAGTAGAAGGCTCCAAGTTATGCTACAACCATCCTATAACAATGGAATTGGTATCGACAGTCTTCCAATTAGAAAGAGAGTTCTCCTTTTTGTATAGAGGATGATCTATTATGTATTTCAATCTATGTTTAACGTTGAGGAGAATTTTACAGGCATGTGCCCGGCGTAGATAATTGAGACCATTCAGCTGCTTTGATGTAACACACCGACGAAAGTGATGATGCTTAACATCTATAAAGGTTTTGCCTTAGCCATAGCACATCAGTCCAACAAAAAATTCCTAACAAGAACTATAATTAGAAAACTACCAAACCCAATCCAAAATATGCTCAAGATTTGCCAAACAAGGACAAAATCAAGGCAAATAAAATCAGAAATAGAGCAAAATTACCCAAAACAAAAGAAGGTGAGCCCTTTCTTCGAACCAAAGGGAGCCAATTCATTTTTTCACTAAACATAATTCAAAACGTAAAAGATATCAAATCAACCGCATATCTAAAACCTCTACTATGATTTTCAGCACCTATAGAAGTTATTCCAACTAACAAAAACAATGGATAATGGCTTGAAACTCATAAAAAAGTTAGGGTTCCAAAATCCAAAAACCATTTGAAAACAAAAAAGCAATATCAAACCCATGTAATCACTGACATTGTTATCCGTAATATGCTGATATCACACCGACGTCGTGCAAGAATGATGATGTCACCACGTTGTCATTCCCTCGCAACAATTTCTAGATTATTTCAACGTGTTCTAAGTTTGGATTATATTGCTCTGATACCAACTTGAGTTGCAAAATATGGATTTAGGATTCGAAAAAAGAAGGAAAAGGGAAGAGAGAGAGAGAGAGAGAGAGAGAGAGAGAGAGAAGGAAGGATTATGAAAAGTTGAGGAGCTATTAATCAATCCTTTCATTCCACACACACACACACACACAAACACACATACACACGTATATAATGTTATTATTCTAAAGATAACTACAAGATATCCTAGTAACCTATCCTTAGGATACAAAGTGCACCCTTCAAATTTTATGAAAGGTTGAAAAACAAAAGGTCTTATAAAATGAATGTGAAAAAGGAAAGGCACGTGCATACGCTTTGGCTTCCACAACCAAGAGGTTTTTGGTCCAATAGTATCACTATCACACTCTTAAATGGGAGTTGAGAGGTCCAAAGCTTGCCAAGACCAAGGTGTGGCTGCGTGTGTGTTTAGCAATTGGGAAAAAAAATGTTTTTGCTCCCACTGTGATCCAAAACAAGTCCCAATACTAGGAAGAACAGGAACCATAACAACGTAAAAAGCAAGAAAACAGACAATACACTGAATAATAAGAATAATTTATCATTTTATACAATTGGTGGTGCTAGCATTGAGGAATGATTCCCTTAGACAAACCTAAAAATAAAGAAGAGGTTTAGCTGTTGGATTGCAGACATTTCTTAGAGTAGTCAGCTGAGTTTGATCATTATTAAAATGGCCCAATAACTCATGATGGCTGCTACGACTTGAATCTCATTCCTATTTCTTTTAATATATTTAAAATTTCCGCACTCCACCTAATAACATTCCTGTTCAATTTGAATTCCCTATCACATCCTAGCATTGGAAATCTGTATATATGCAATTATTGTCCATGCCAAATCGAAAGTGCTACCCTGATGAATTACCCAATTCCAAACCCAAAAATTATTCAGGGGTGGAGGAGAATGCATGTGAGAATTGCATAAAGGCTGACCTGATTGGCATTGGTGACATTTCAAGGAATGATAGTCCATAGCAGGCAACTTGTGTTTTTCCTTCTTACCTTATGGCTGGATATGGAGTTCAGACGTCAAAAATATCATCACGAAGGGTGATTATTCCACTACGGCTATATAAGCCCAATACCCTTCTTAAGCAGTAAGGCATTACAACCTTCCATGTTGAACCCTAGACATTGCAGGATACGTTCTCTACTCATATAGTTTAATAGAGTGACAATCAAGAAGTGGATTTCTTGTTAGTGAGGTGTTTAAGGAACATCTATAGCTTGGTTTTTTCCCTTTCTTTTAGGCCATTTCCACTCTGTTGTTCTCTTAAGAGAGAATCCTTGTCATCCTCTTTTGTATTGTGTCATCCAGCCTATCGTACGTGTTTTAACTTTCTCTTTGGTATCCTCATTTTCTTCCTTCTTTTTTTCTTCTCTTGGGGTCAGAGAGTGAGTAAAATTCTTAAGCTTCCTACACAAGACTCAATCTTTTCCATATGTAAGAACTTTTTGCTAATGACAAAAGATCTATCTCACCCTTTGGGATGGTACCATATAGGAGATCCAAAGAAAAATTCAAGAAAAAGGGAAACAAAATGAAGCAGCAGCAAACGTAAACTGACAGCCAAGGTATAACAAAAATGATGACAGTAATGGCTAATAACAACCAGGAACTTATTTAGCAGCCACATATTAAGTTTGAAACTAAAATTTAAGCATGAAAAGCATATAGGCATGTAGTTTAAGTGAGAATTACGAACATCGGAACATGGTATACAAGGATGTTCTGATAATGACGTAACAGTCATAAAGCACAGAGAGCAACTGACATACTCGTTCAAGATTGCGAAGATGTTATCACGAGCTTGGCAGAAAAGATTGGTGTTCTCATCTATCTGAAAGAAAAGAAACAATAAAACACATTACCAATCTGCTAGGTAGTGTTTGATACTGCAATGAGATTGATGCTGCAATGAGATGATTCACAGACTAGCAGTTAAAACCATGTGCGGAAAAATCACATTTACACCTACTGGGCCCAGCCACCCACATTAAATTCTTTCATGCCATAGGTAGCTCCCATGTAACCTAGATGTCAAGGGATCGAAACACGGAAACATCCTTTCAACATACTAGGATAAGGATGCATACATCTAACCCTTCCCACAGCCCCCAGTGTCAGAAGCCTATGCAAGCTGCCATTGGTAGCACAGTTGAATGGAGATTTCACAATTTGATGTCTAGATTTTCTGCAGAACGTGTAAACAATAAAAAGAGTACATCTATTTACATTTAGTGCACATTTAATTCTCACCAGATGAAACATCAGCTGCACAAAAAGATGCCAATACCTAGGATATGTAAATTCTAGACTATCCCATTATCACCAATAATGGATGTTTATGGAAATTGAATCTACACCGGGCTATCAATATCACTAGAAAATTCCATTTTACAATGTACAACAAAGATATTAATGTACTCTCCTACAAAAATAATGACAGATTGAAACCCATAGAGATGTTCATTGTAAACAAATATCAAAACCTCACCATCATTTATGTTCAATCATAGCTAAAACACACTAAACTAATGCGGTATCCAGCTAAATGCAATAGCAGTACATAAGATGAAAATCTCCAAGTGCATAGTCACCATCATTTCTGTCCAATTATTGTAAAGCACACTAAACTAATGCGGTATCCAGCAAAATGCAATACCAATACATTAGATTACAAGTCCCAAGCACATAGACATAAATATCTCTATAATTTGTATAAAGCATTAAACACCCTGTCATATAAATAATAGAAAATGAAAGATTTAAACAAAAATAAAATTTTCAAAGAACAACTTATATGTGCAACTCAAACCATGAAACAAAAAGTTATTGAAGAAGATTATGTTGACTAGTGTTCTCCATGAACAAACCGTTTACCTTAAAAGCTGCAAAATTTGCAGAAATTCGATCCAAGGCCTGAGCATTTTGCTCAAGAAGCTGTCCTGTTACACCACCAATGGCTGCAATGATGATGCAATGTGCTTAGGCAAAATGGAAAAATCTGGCACATATCACTAATACTTCCAACATCAACAAATAGATTAACTTACCTGGAGAAAATACAAATTTTTATGAGACTTTGTTTTCTTTTTTTTTTTGCTTTTTCTCAAATGTGAAGTCATGTTAGGATGATTTGATGCTTGGGTGTTTTAGGATGATTTGATCAAAGAACATCTTTAGTGCCGGACGACTGCAGCAGTAATGTCCATGCTCTGCAGAAACTGCTACCATGTAGAGCTTTTTGCCTTTTTAAATGTGCTTTATTGAGTTAATATGTTCAGTTGAGATTAGATCTTTTCAGTGGCTAAGATTTAAAATATATAGGATTTCTCACAAAGAAAAGGCGTTGTAAAATAGTTGCATTCAGTTTTTCCTTTTCTGGATGCTGGTGAACTATTTTCCACAGAACAGTCTCACCCTCTTTTCAGCACACATTATATAAAAGGCCATCCCTATGGCTTATTGCCAATTTTGTTCATAATCTCGTTTCAAATTTCTGACATTGTTTCACCAACGAGATTAGGTCCCTTAATTTGGAAGCTGTTCTGCATCATGATCCTCAAGAATTGAGTTGGGTCAATCCCTGATCGAAATCAGTCCTTTTAGAATAGAAAACTATTATTCCAAATTTATAGTTTTTAGGTCAAAGAGTCATTATTGAGTCAGTCAAAGAGCCTACGGATTTTTGAGTCACTAAAGTAGTCAAATTTCACCCGTAGGAGTTCCGATTATAGGAGGATTACAGCAAGGATCCGCTTTGAGTCCTTATGTCTTTGCCTTAGTTATGGATGAACAGACTAAACATATTCAGAATGATATTCCATGGTGTATGTTGTTTGTAAATGATAGTGTCTTAGTGGATGCAACTAAGAGTAGAAGTAATGCTAAGGCCCCGATTGGCAACTAGCTTAAAAGGTAGCTTTTTTGTTCTTTTTTTTGTGTTTTTAGCCAAAAAAAAAACTAAATTTGGTTCAAAGTAAGTTGTTTGGTAAATTAACTTTTAAGTTAATTTTTTTAAAGTTGGTTGTTCGGGTAAAAAGTTAGTTTTTTTACTTTTTGTTCAAATTGAATAGTTTTGCCCTTTCATATAGTTGAAAATAACAATTATATGTAGTTGGTAGTAGTAGTAAATAAGTTATAAATGAGTGATATTATCTTTAAAAAATGGTGAGAGTTTGAACAGAATATTTTAAGAATTGCCATTTTGATTTACTTTTTGGCATATTAGTTTTTCTACTTTTTTGCCAAATGGGCCATATTGGCTTTTTTGTGTTTTTAGTCAAAAAGCTTGGGTAGCCAATCAAAGTCTAAATGTGAAGAAAAACTTTAGAGTCAAAAGAATTTCGCGTAAATAGGAACAAAACTGAATATATGGAATATAATTTCAGTAATATAGGAGTATTAATAGTGAATAAATAAATATTCAAAACCTAGTGATACTTAAGGATGAATATTTTTGTTATCTAGGTTCAATTATTAAAAAAGATGGAGAGATTGCAAATGATGTAACTCATAGAATCAAAATTGGTTGGTTCAAGTGGAGGGGTATTTTTGGTGTTCTATGTGATCGACGAATATCTATAAGACTAAAATAAAATTTTTATAAGACAACTATTAGATTAACTTAAATGAGACAAAATGCAAGGTTGCTAAAAAAGATCACATAAATAACATAAGTGTTATTAAAATGAGAACATTAAGGTGGATATGTGGTAAAACTAGAAAAGATAAAATTAGAAATGAAAAAATTCGTGGAATAATAGGAGTAGCACCAATTGAAGACAAGTTAAGGGAAAATAGATTAAGATGGTTTAAACACGTGTAATGTAGACTAGTTGATGCAGTAGTAAAGAAAAGTATCCAGATCATGAGTAATAGAAACACTAGAGGGGAGGTAAATTTAAATTCACATGGGATACTGTATTAAGAAAAGATATGAATTTATTGAAACTAAATAAAGATATGGCTCTTAACAGAGTAGAATAGTATAAAAGGATTCATGTAGCCGACCCCAATTAACTGGGACAAATGCTTAATTTGGTTTAGTTTGGTTTGATTTGGTTTGAAGTAATCAAATTTCAGCAGTTCCCAAGAAGGTAAATATTTAAACCTACTGGAAATAATACATATTAAGAAATTAGGGTTTCTTAATTTATGATGTTATCTTTTACTCATTTCTTTCCCTTATGGTAGATTCTTCATTCTTTATATAAATCTACTCCATTAACATAAACAAATGGCTATTCCTCATTGTAGGCAAGTTAAATTCACATAATTTTTTTATTCTTTTTGGTATCAGAGCCAAATCCTCCATCAACAAAAAAAAGTTCACGCAAACCCTAACCGTTGCCAGCAGTGACCAGCCCCTTGAATTAGTTCAGTTCCTTGCCGTCGTTGACCAACACCTGGCCGTCTCTGGTCCACGCCAACCATAGCCAAGCCCCTTGCCCTTTCCTTGTTTGCAACATCTCTAGTTTGCGCAAACCCTAATCGCACAAACCCGAGAGGCCATCGCCTCCCTTCACATGCCTCCCTAGTTTGTGCAAACCTTAGTCACACTATCATTGATTTGTGCAGTCTCTAGTTCAGGCAACCCTAGCCGACATCACCAATCCTTGCCTCCCTTTGCATGTCTCGTTGGCTCGCACCTCCCAAGTTTGCAATCTTCCTAGCCTCCTTGGTGATCTTAGATCGGTTTCTCTTGGTTTGCTGATCTCTTTGGACTCTCTTTGATTTAATCATGTGGTAGATCCTTTCTTTTTGTTCGTTATATTTGCTTTGGAATGCCGGTCTCTTGTTCGGTAGCAGTATTTTTGGGTTTGCCGATTCTCTGGCTAGTTTTGTTTTAAGAATCTCATTACTGCTTAAATATGACTTAATCAAGTAACAAGAGTGTCCCTTCGCCATCTCAATTGAATTTTTTTCTTTCTCAACATGCACCTGCCCTATATTACTAGTCTATTGTTGAATGGAAAAAATTTTGCTACTTGGAGCCGATCTCTCCTCCTCTATCTTGGGGGCAAAGGCAAGTCTAGTTAACTTTCGGCAACTAAGCAATCACCACTGGAGAATAAGCGTAAGCATGTTCAGTGAGATATTGAAAATTGCACCATCTTAGGGTGGATTTTCAATTCTATAAAGGAACATATCCACAACATATTCATGTACATTGATACAGTTCCAGGTTTATGGTTTACTTTGGCGCAAATGTATGCACATGCTCGCAATGATACCCGTATTTTTGAGTTATATCAAGATATTCCTCATACCTCCCAAAAGGCCTTAGGATTCTCGATGGTTGAATTTTTTGGGTACTTACAGTCTCAATGGGAAGAGTTTGCCCAATATTAGCCATTAAATGATTCTCTGGCTGAGGCAGCTTCTATAATGATTAAACGCCTCGTTTGTCAGCACACATATCAATTCTTGATGGGTTTGAACCCTGAATTTGAATTTATCCGCATTCAAATTTTGAACACCTCACCTATGCCTTCCTTATATGAAGTCTTCGCTACCATTGATGGTGAGAAGCGTCGACATTGGTTACTCCAATCCACTCCCCCCCCCCCCCCCCCCCCCCCCTCTCCTCTACACCTCCAGTTATGATTAATCAGATGGCCCTTACTGCTAGTTTCAGATCTCATATCTCGACTAGAAAAATTGTTTGTTATCATTGTAACGAAGTGGGACACACTAATGTCATTGCTTCAAACTTCACCTCGAATTAAAGCAACGCTTTGCTCGAAACCGATTCTCTAGTTCTAAGTCCTCTCACACTGCTATCATTGTTGAGCATGTTACAAGTCCTAAGCCTTCTGCCCTGCCTGATTTTAGCCGTCTCCAAACTCAAATTGGTAAGCTTCAGGAGTAGCATGGCTCCCTCATTACTCGAGCTTAGAACACATCTCTTCAACTCCCACCGCAACTTTGGCCTCAGGTATTTCCACTGCTTTACATGTTCGATCTGAAAAACTTACTTGGGTTCTAGATTCTAGAACCAATGATCATATGATGGTGACTTGTCTTTATCTTTTGCCCCTGTCATTTCTGCTTGTCACACTGTTTACCTTGTTGATGACTCCACCTCGTGTATTCGTCAAAGGGAGTCGGGTCTCTCTCTTCTAAATTCTAACATTACCCTTGACTTTGTTCTTCATGTTCCTAATTTTATATTTAATCTCTTATCTGTTAGTCGTCTTGTTAAAAATCTCCATTATGCTGTCATTTTCTTACCGACCCATTGTTTGCTTCAGAACCTGAGTTCGAAGAAGATTTTTGTCATTTTCTTACTATTTTCATTTTAATATATGAAAGCTCTTTCATGTGTTGAGCCTTTAGGGGGGGAAAAAAAGGATTACTAAACCTTATATTACATTTAGTTTACCTTATTTTTTTAAGTTCATAGTACTACTTTGGAGAGCCACCTCTCTCGAGTCTTCAGGCATTTGTTTTGTTGGAGTCTTTATCATACGTTTTCTCTCTTCTAACTTTAAATATTTGACATGGCCGTTTAGGGCATGCAAATTTTCAATATTTGTGTTTGTTATTTCCATTCTTTCAAAAAATATGTAAAGACCATAAATTTCACTGTACGGTGTGTGAACTGTGAACTTTTCAAACGTACTCGCACCAACTATGTTCCTCGCATACATCATATGTCTGGTGTTTTTGATCTCATTCATTCAGATGTATGGGGGGACCCTCCCCGGTTGCTGCATTGGCTAGCCATCGTTATTATATTGCTTTTATTGATGATCATTCTTGTTGCACATGGATATATTTATTAAAACGAAAATTTAATGTGTTATCCATATTTGTTCAGTTTCTTCAAATGGTCAAAACCCATTTTAACATTGTTCGCCAAATACGATCTGATAATGATGGCGAATACATTTATGATGCATTTCGTTCCCACCTTAGTCAGCAGAGTATCCTCCAACAACTTACCTGTCCACACACTCTCGAACAGAACGGTGTCGCGAAACATAAGAATTGTCATATTATGTCTTTCATATGTTGCCTCCTCTGTGGCATGCATGTATCTAAATTTTATTGGCATATGATTGTCCTTATTGCAGTTTGCCTCATTAATCACACTCTGAGTCGAATCCTACATGGTTCGGCTCCTCTATAGGTTCTTCAGTCCGATCGTACTATATTTTCTTTTCTAGCTCTGGTGTTTTGTTATACTTGTTTCGTTCAGAATCGTTACCCAACTTGTACTAAATTGGATAATAAATATGTTAGATGCATCTTTTTGGGTTATTCTGTTATGTCCATAGGATATCGTTGCTATGATCCCGTGTCTCACCACATATTTCACTCTCTTGATGTCACTTTTTGTAAAGATATTCCACCTTTGTTGCTGTTGCGAAGTTGACTACTGTTCATCTTCTTGTATCCTTGGCATCTTCTCATTGTTGACCTTTTCGCCAATAGGATGTCAAGAACACCTTTCTTTATCGCAATTTACTTGAAACCGCCTATATGGATCCTCCGTCAGGTTTTTGGGCCAAGGAGAAGCATTCTAGAAAGGTATGCCGCTTCTATAAGTCTCTCTATAGATTAAAACAGTTACCGAGGGCATGGTTTAGTCGGTTTAGTAATGTTATCTTATCTAATGTCACTTTGACCACACCTATTTTACTCGTCGATGCTCTGATGGTCGTCATATCATCTTATTTGTATATATAGATGACATTATTCTTACAGGAGATGATACATTGGGTATTGCTTAGGTAAAAAATGATCTCGGCAAAGCTTTTGATATTAAATATTTGGGCTCTCTCAAGTACTTTCTCTGTGTTGAGGTTGGCCATTCTCATCGTGGGATATCTCTTCTCAGAAAAAGTACACTCTTGATATTCTTCAGGACATCGGCATGTTAGGGTGTAGGCCGGTATCTACTCCAATGAATCCGAATCTTAAGTTGTCAGCTGAATCTAACGAGTTACTTCCTAATCCAACTATGTATCCACGTTTGGTTGGGCGGCTAATTTACTTGATTAATACTAGACCAAACCTGACTTTTGCAGTGAGTGTAGTCAGTAAGTTTATGTGTGCTCCTTGTAAGACTCACATGGATGCAATCTTTCATATCTTGAGATACCCCAAGACTTGTCCCGATCTTTGCTTATTCTTTTCTGCTAGTACTCAATATGGACTTTCATGTTTTATTAATGTTGATTATGTTGGATCTAAAATTGATTGACGTTCTACATCAGGTCTTTGCATTTTTATGATCACCATCTTATATCATGGAAAAGTACAAAGCAAGCAGTTGTCTCAAGATCATCAGCTGAGGCAGAGCATCGAGCAATGGTCCAAGACACTTGTGAAATACTTTGGCTTTGGTCTATTCTTGTTGAGCTAGGCTTTGAAGAAAAAGAAACATGTCTATTATTTTGTGACAAAAAGTCTGTCATTATACTTACTTCAGATTCAGTTCTTCATGAACGGGCTAAACATATAGAAGTGGACATTCATTTTAATTGAGAAAAAGTTCAAATAGGAACTTTGACCCCCTCTTTTATCTCTTTGTCTAGCCAGACTGCGGACATATTCACTAAGCCAGTGGGACCATCTCTACTCCAGTCATTAATTGTCAAGTTGGATTTGATTAATATCATTGTCCCAGCTTGAGGGAGAGTATTGGAAATAATCCATATTAGGAAATTAAGATTTCTTAATTTATGATGTTATCTTTAAGCTTATTTCTTTCCCGTATTGTTAGATTCTTCATTCCTTATATAAATCTACTCCATTAATACAAATAAATGGCTGTTCTTTTGTGTAGGTAAGCTTTACATAATTCTTTTATTCTTTTAAGCCTATGTAAATGAATTCCCTTACATATTTTAAGCCTCAAAAAGTAATGAAATAACCACTTTCCTTATTGGTGTCCAGACCATGGTTGCATGCTGTGGGAGCGGACGAATTGGTGCACATAAAAGAGTATGAGGTTAAGAGCAGGAATGGGAGCAGGGCTCCAAAGCGGGAGCAGGAGAGAGGTTCCGCAGTGGAGTGGGAGTGGGAGTGGGAGCAGCACCCTCGATAGGAGGTTCCTGCTACGAAGTTCCAGACTTCAAAGGACAAATTTTAACCAAGATCTGTTCAATTCCTAAATAATTTTCTTACTATCCCAATTCGTCTCTAATCTTGGTGATTTCTTACTAAACCTTTATTTGTACGAGAATTCACTACTTCAGAAGCACCATGTGCACAAGGGAGTACTAAATAATTTTCCTATTTCACTATCTTCTTCCTGGCTAGCATCAGTTCTGGTATCAGATCAGGTCTGTGACTCTAACATTAAACTAGTCTTCCCATGGCTACAAGAAGTGGAATAGAAGTTGAAGAAAAACTCAGATTGACAATGTGATGATTTGCGGCAACAGATTGCTCAACAAAGGTAACTATCGAATCACTAATGTAGAAGCTGAAGGTGGCAGAAAGTACAACGCCATATGATCAATTTGCAGGCATTGATTATGAGAATCCCCTTAATCAAGACCCTGTTAGTAATACAGAAAGTAGCAACACTGGTGCTTTGAGGAGAATGGGGACATGATCAGAATGAACTCAATCTAGAGAGTCAATCCCAGAGCTTCCATTCATGATGCCTACTAGCAGATAACTATGCAACGTAGGATTAATGACAAATGATGCCATTACTGGTTTTTAAGCCATTTTGTATTGTTGCCCGTCCAAGAGAGACACACCTTGTTTGGGTATTTCATTGATTTTTGTAAATTCCTTGGTCTCGAAATGATCCTTATTCTTTTGCTGTACAATGTTTGACCTTTTTATTTAAAATTAACCTCCTCCCTCACATTAGGGGCTTTCCTCTCTTTTGTATGGATGGCATTTCCTCAATGGCTTCATTTTTAATAAAATTCATTTACCTATCAAAAAAATGCTCTATTGTAGATCTGAAAGAACTAAACTGCTTAGAACCATTACTTGTTCAACAACTTGGAAGCACCAAAAAAAAAAAGAATCGTTGGCCAGTAACTCATCAATAATTCTCCTTAAGGTATATCCCTTCCTGCCAAATACAAGGGTATGTTGCTTCTCATTTCATGCAATTTTCCAAACGTAATCATAAATTTCCAAGATTTAGGATTTGTGTCCAAAAGAAAAGAGCTCCACAAGTTCATTAACATCATCATGGAGTAACCACTATCTAAGATCCCAACTTGGCGTACCTTCCCTTGCTTATCATGTCATTGTTTTCCTCTCTTCTTACAAATTCTTTAATGTTCAGAACCTACACTTCAAATTACCAATCATGAGCATCATTTTAAATGATCTACATTGATTCGTCTTCATTTTTCACAGTTCAAATGTGGTGGTGGTGTCTGCCTGAGGAGTCCAGCTTTTTATTGCCAAACATCGTACTTCACATTAACTTTTTTTTTGGGGGGGATAAGTATACTTCACAGTAACTCATATTAAGGTGAAACTTTAAACAATCCTAAAAAAAAAAGGTATACAAAAGTCATGATATGCCAGGAAATTCAGTAAAGTAGATAACATTTGCAAACTACTGCAAAAGTTATATATATTAAGAAATGTGTGTGAGCCAGATCAACATATATATACATGTGTGCACATTGACTCATCACCAATTGCCATTGGAGTTGGACTTCTGTACCTAATTACATAGATGAGAATGTGACCAACCTTTATACGATATCCCATCATCACTATCCATAGAGATAACCGCCTGAGCATATGGAGGACCATTTGAACGGTTTACAGCATGAGACGCTGACTTTGCAGTAGGATCCGTCACTTTTTCCTGACAGAAACATTGTCAAAATCAAAAGTAGCTACTATTGGCTCCTATATAGTAGAGTGAATATTGTGCTGAGTAGAAACATGCAATATTTTCAGAAATGTCAACCATCTAGTAAATAGCTCCATGAACAAATGGATCGGATCGTCTTGGAAAATGGAAACATACAAGTTGTACGTTTTGTAACCACTATAGCTTGAAGTATGAAAATTTTGATTGAAAATAATAAATAGGAGTTCACTACTTTGTGAGAAAGCATTTAAGTTGTAGAGAATGCACAGGAACAAACTAAAAATATAATTTGGAAGCTTGAAAAGTCAGTTGTGCATGTAAAATTGCGCAACCAACTACTCCAATGCATTACTACCCTCTGGCTCTTTTCATACATTTACTCCATCATTGTTGAAAAAACAAATCAAACCAAATCTAGTGTCCCAAATTCCCAATCAACCAGGATTGGCTACATAAATACTTTTTTACTATGTAAGCGTGAGAGTGCCCTCACGCTTACATACTGCATTTTATTTTTATACTCAAACGACATGGGACTTTACTTCACACAAAGAACCTCACAAACTGTGGGGCGTGCCCCCAAAGCAAATGTGTGGAGCCAAAAGGATGACCAGAGACCCCACATGGAATGTTGTCCAACCTTGGAGCTTGGCCATAAATCTGGATGAGGCCAAAAAGGACATCCAATTTCCATCAGTTCCAACTTTTAAATAATTACTCAACAAAAAGAAGTAACAATACCTCATACAAAATTGCAAAAGATCCCAATTTGCCATCTTAAACAAAACCATCTTCTTCCCTAAAAACCGATCTTTAATGTCTCGTTCTTAAAATGCTCCACATGTTTTGAAATCTCATGTTTATGATTAAGGAACCACATCAGATAAATTGCCAAACTATTTACGATGGACAGGGAAAATGATGCAAAATTAGTTGGCCTTTCATTCATGAAGGCCTTGGATCATCAAAAAACCCAGCAGTGATAGTAGAGGCGCAGCCTAGTGTTGGTGAATTGGATTCGAAAGGCCCGTGTTCAACTAAAAACAGCCCAACAAATAATACTCATTGCTACGCCATGATTGAGGACTCTTTTCGGGCAAATTCCATCATTTAGACCGTCAAATCTCCAAATTTGTTGTTTTAGGAAATAATTGATTTGTTAATTACCTAATCTTAACAAATTCGTTTTAGGCTAGATTTTTTCCTACGATTTTTATTTTGATTTTAGTTTCCAAATTTGAGGCTAATTCCAATCTTTCCATTTTTGATAATTTTTGATTGCCTTTTTTTGTGTTTCCTAGTTCGTAAGAGCCTTCGTAGGTTATAAATAAACGTTGTAAGCCTTAGGCAAGACAGTTTTTGGTTGATTAATAAAATATCCAGAGTGCTCTTTTTGCCTTTAATTTCGGTATTCTTGAGAATCAACGAGTTGAAAAAGGGTCTTGTGTTCGGTATTCGTTCTCGAATCAACGAACTCAAGTTCTTGTTACTATTTCTTGTTTTCAATATTCATTTTGAATCAAGGAATCCAAATCCTTATCGCATTTCTTTCTTTTACATGTTACCACTGCATAAGTTGGTATCAGAGTTTGCGCTTGATTCTGGAAGACATGTACGCACGAGATGTTCGAGAGAATGAAAGTACTCTTGTGGAGGAGTCAATCGTCATTCTGTCTGAGCATATTGTTGCCTTGATCATGGCAGTTCATTCTTACAACCATCCACTAAATCCACGTCTTTTGAAAGAAGGTGTAGTTGAGTGGCCATTCACTTTAAATATTATTCCCAATCCTATTGTAGATTGGAATAAACCAACAATTTTTTATGAATAAGCATTTATTATTGAGGAGATTAAAAAAGAAGATATTAAAAAAAAATTTGCAGGAAAAAGTCTCTTCACCATCATTGGTGTCGCAAATTGCCATGAATTGGCCTATTCTAAGTTGCAGTTTGAAGAGAACTGTTTCATTTTTTGGTAACAAAAACGTGGTTGAAGTATTATGTTGCAGGATTTTATTGGAGAAGATTAATTTAAAACACAAAATAGATACGAACAAGCGACAGCTTATCAAGTTATTTTAGGCCATGAAAACTCGAGGACGAGTTTTCACACATTTGGGAGAATGATGTAGCCAATAATTTGGAAAAGTTTAAATTTGGTAATAAAGTTTTTTTAAGAAGTTTTTATTTTAGCGCCACATGTTTTGGCACGTTTTTATATATTTTTAATAGTCAAAATCAAGTTTATTTAAATTTGTAGTTTTAAGTTAATTTTTGCTAATTAGAAATTTGCTACGAGTCAATTTCTTTAATAGGTTGATTATTTTTATTTAGAATTTTACCATTATAAATAAGTTGTAATGGCCTTATGGCCATTTGGTGGTTAATTAATAAAAATTGGAGAGTATTTTCTCTTTTTTCAGATTCTTTGGTATTCAGTGTGAATCAACAAAAATTTTAATATCTTTAATCCTGGTATTTATAGAGAATCAACAGATTTAACGAAAATTCTTGCTTCTGGTATTCGTTTTCGAATCAACAAACTCAAGTTCTTATAATTTTTTTTATTTCTTTTATGTTTCCCACTGCATCAAAAGAAGCCACAAAATCTCATACCGCATATGTAATCCACACGGATCCTCATGTTCTTGTTGCCAACACCAAAAGCAAAACAAAAAAGGGTGAGGTCATAGAAAGTCAAAACTGATTATTTTTCAGCGGCAGCTTATAGCATTTCATCAACCTATAAAAACAAAAAGATCCAGAAATTGTAAGCACTGGACTTCATTGCGCCTTATTTATTTAGTATAAAAGAACTCTTTATAATTTGAATAAGTAGGGAGTTTAAGCATCGAAAATTTTCAAGTCCAACAAATTTGGCACCATCATTGCAGTGTTAAAAACTCTCTGTTGCCAGCATCTCTTTGCAGCACTGCCAGGACTTCCAATCCCATCATAACATCATATTACCATAATCTCCAATAATATTTACATTCTCTCTTTATGTACATTTTGGAAGTTCAATATTAGGACTTCATCAAGGGCAAATATAATTTTAAAATTTGCCGAAAACTAGTTTCGTCCTGACCTTTTCAGTATATAAAACAAAAATCAACACAACTATGCCAAGCAAAATATGCAAGCTGCAATCATATGGCAACTTTTTGCATGATTAACAAAGTTAGATGTGATTAGTACAAGAGTTTCAAGCACAACTCATAGGAACCATTAGTCGATACATCCCCACACCTAAACCACATCAAAAATCACACATGCAACATCCCCCCTCACCCAATTTTCAACCTACAGAAAATTAAATATCAGCAAAGGCAGCAAAAGGGAGGAACCCCTGTCCATGTACACGAGAAGTATAAAAAGAAGACTAGAAGACTACAACCCATCCACAAAAAATCTATCAAAAAGGGAAGATTCACCAAAGTTTAATGACAACATGAGTCTCGCCCTTGCTAAGGATGGTTGTATGGAAGTCGCCTTAACAAAAATAAATAGAAAAGGAGAAAAGAAAATGTAGAGTCAAACTTGGAGAAATGGAATAGACAGGCCAGCCAGAAATAACAATATTATGTATGGGCCCCATGGCTCAGTTAGTAATATTAAGATGTAATGTGATCCTATCACTATAGGTTCATTAGGAAACTTGTATGCGTTATACGACTCCAATGACGTCTATTAGCTCGTAAATCAAACAAAACCTCCATATACCACAGGGAAGCATTCACTATGGACTACAATGAGATTTATGATAGGCTCTAGTAAGGAAGAGCAAACATTCCAAATAGAGAAGCAAAATAGTTCACCGTTAGAAATTTCGAACAACCACTACACCAATTGAAGAATACTATGTTTACAACAACAAATGTATTCTTCAATTAGTGTACTTTGATTTGAGTATGTATCAGGACTACGGGTGAACTTTGCTAAGTCAAAGAAAATTCTGGTCGGGAATGTTTTGAATATTGGAAGTCTCGCAAGGTATTGGGATGCATGGTTGGGACTCTCCCTTCTTCCTATTTAGACTTGCCGTTAGGAGCAAAGCATAAGGTGTTGGCGGTTTGGAATGGAGTGATTGAGAGGTTTCAGAAGATGTTAGCTGGATGGAAGCATCAATATCTTTCTAAGGGAGGTAGACTCACTCTTCCTAGGAATACACTTTCTAGCCTGCCTACTTATATTATGCATGTTCATTCTATTCCGATTTCAGTAGCTAGGAGGACACTTGAGAAGATATGGAGGGATTTTCTATGGAATGGTTTGGAGGATGAGCTTAAGTATCACTTAGTAGACTGGAGCACGATTGTACTTCGGTGAAGGAGGGGATTAGGGATTAGGGATTAGGAACCTTTTAACAGGTTTCTTTTAGGAAAATGGTTGTGGAGGTTTTATGTAGAAAGGGATAAGTCTTAGAGGAGGGTGATCCAATGCAAATATGGGTCCTTGAGGGGGCAGTGGAGTTCTCTTGTGGTGTCCTCCTCGTATGGCAATTGGTTATGGAATGCGATTTGAAAAGGGTGGAATGAGTTCTTGAAGCACATCTTTTTTGATGTAGGGAATGAATAAGAATACTCGGGTTGTAGAGTATATTCGAAAAGACTCTAATCACTGCTTTTGGGATATTAAGCTAAGAAGGGATGTCCAAGATTGAGAGCTGGATTAATTGCTAGCTCTTATAGGGGCCCTGTATGATTACCAAGGTAGAGAGGTGATGCGGAATTAGTGAAATGAAGAGGGAATAAATCTGAGATATTTTTAGTTAAAGGTTTTTATGGGGGCTTGTTGGGTAGCCAGAATATCCTTTCAGTGGAGAAGTATTTGAAGGGTGAAGGCCCTCCTAAATGTGGCTTTTTCTAAATGACGCACATGGGAAAATACTACTATTGATAATCTAATTCAGAGAGGTCATGCGTTAACTATCTGGTATTGTGTATGCAAAAAAGAGGGAGAATCAGTCAATCACGCCCTTGTCTATTGTGGTTTTGCAAGGGAGTTATGGAACTTTGTTTTTCTTTTGGGGAGAAATGGTCGGGCCTTTGAGAAGGAGGTGAGCGGTGTGTTGCTGGGGTGGAGGGGAGAAGGGTGCCGAAGAGGAGGGTCCAGCAATTGACTTCCTTATGTGTGATGTAGTTGGTTTGGGTGGAATGAATTAGAACTTTTGATGGGGTGGAGTTTCCTTTATATAGGTTAAAGGTTGTGCTTCTCAGTAATATGTATAGTTGGCTATCTGAGAGAGCGATACATTCTTTTCTTGATACAGTAAAGTTTATAGAATCCTTATATGTGGATTAGCTCCTTTTTATAGAGGTTGTCAGTGTCACTTTTTGTGGGAGTTTTGTATAAAAGTAGCATTCCCTTTATGCCCTTTTAATGATATCTTTTACTTACAAAAAAAAAAAAAGAATATGTTTGTTTATATAGCTGCTAGGTGTCATCAAGGCAAATGTTACAACATATCGGGTCAATCGTGAGACATAACAATATGACTCTTGAGAGGTTGCAATCACCAAAGATTTATAAGAGTAATGGTCGTATCAGCATTAGTAACGATTGAAGCCAATTTTTAAAACCTTACCTCTGACCTATTCATGCTCAAATAGCCTTTTCGTTTCTAAAACCCACTAGTCATTGGATCCCATAAATAGCGGATAACTCTCGATTTTCTAATATCCCGCATTAGGATCCATATGACTATATTCAATTACTGACAAGGGCTATACTATTGTAGCTCAGTTTTCAATTTTTGATGGCAAAATAGACACATCACAACAAGTACTCATTGAACTCGAACCCCACTAATTTCATCTTAGAGTAAGCTTTTAAAATCACCTAAACAAACCAAGTTCAAATTTAAGTTTGTCGCATTTAGACCTAGACTTAAGTTTTAGACTAAATACCCCAAGATCATATCAATTTTGGTCCCAACTGGTGAACTACGTTGAGCCCCAACAAGATGGAATAGCTGGATAAGCTATTGAGGCTCCGAGAGACATTTAACGGCTAGAGTGGTTGTTTTGGAATAGCAACAAGATATTCAATCCAGCTTGGCAATTTTCGCAAATTTACTTGTTTACCTTCCTATAATGTGACAGAATCAAAACTCTTAATGGCATAAGGCTTATTCCATCCAATTTCTATTTAAAGCATATTGCCTTTGGCCCCTTTATTACCAAAGCCTTTCCCATTCATTGAATCAAAACCATTCTAGGTATCCAAGTATTTTCTACCACCCAAGTTCCTAAAATTCTGCACAAAGTTTTCCTCATCACACCATCATTGATGGCGATCCCCATCTTGGATGGCATATCCTGACCAATGACAACTCTATCCTCATTCAGCTAGTAATTCATCTAACATCTTCATTTAATTTTTCATTCATGTATAATGGGCCTAAAAACAAATGAACCATGAGCGATAAATAGACGTCAACCTAATGTTCACTTGCATAGTCAAGATGGGTGCCAACCCAATCCCACCTTGTACCTTAGCTTTTGCACCAAGTTCTTTGATGATGACCGAATGGGTCTTCTCCATGAAGTTATTGAGGATGATGATTCTTTGAACCTTAAAGTAAGTGCGGACTCTTTAGTGTTAGACCTCCAATCTACATTAAGTGCGGACTCTTTAGTATTGGACGTCCAATCTACATTTTCAATTTAATCCAAATTGAGACTCAAGGCAGATCTTCTTAGGACTCTGTTGCGGAGTCCAGCCTGATGTAGAGGATTCGATGATATGGTGCATGGCTTCTAACAGTATGTTCACAATGGCGACCCTATATTGGGAGTCTGTTGTGAAGTCTAGCATGATATAGAGGATTCAATGGTATGGTGCACGGCTTCTAACGGTATGTTCACAATGGCAACCCTATATTGTGGCCTTAGGCGACAGTGAATTCCCATAGAAAGGAGTGTGGTGTGCTAAGATTCCTACTAAAGTGGTTTTTTTGCTTGGACGGCCACTAAGGAAGCTTTTCCCATATTGATAATTTGAGGAGGGGTAAAATTGTGGTTGCTCGGTGTTGCGTGTGCAAGGGGCGGGAGAATCAGTCAATCATCTGTATCGTGCTTTGGGGTTATTTAGGTGATGCCCAGATTAGTGAAGAAGCTTCTTGTGTGCTAGTATAGAGGATGTCCGAGGAAGAGTAAGAGAAAAACGTGAAGTATGGTGCCTCTTGGTATGATAGTGCATTTGGCGAGAAAGGAAACGTAGATTCTTCGTGGGTGTTAAGCGCCCCATTCCTTTTTTGAAAGGGGTGGTGTTTTCGACCCTCTTTTTTTGGCTCCACGGTGCCTAGACACTTTCTTTGGATTTTTTTCTAAGTTTTGGGAGATTTGATTATTCTAATTATATAGTGGCGATGTAGGATTCTATTTTTGGTTTCGTATATCCCGTGTGCATTTGTTCTCAGCCTTTAGCGCTTTTAATGGCATTACTTATAAAAAAAATTAAGAAAGAATATAATTTATTGAATCTAACTGAACATATATTTCTTAACATCGAAAAATGGCAAAAAAGAATTTATGTAGTCAACCCAATTGATTGGAACACAAAGCATAGTTTGATTTGATTTGATTTGGTTATCTTTTATTTGAATAATTCAAATTTCTAAAAGTAATAGTATTGGACATCACAGCCATTAGCTACCTCTACATAAATAACACACTTCCACACACAAATAGATGTACATAGACAAGTGCACTCAACGATACATGCACACATGCTTGGCCTAGATATGAACATGCATAGCAGGGCAAAGATAGTGATCTGCAATTTTAGGAGAGCGCACCTTTTTGTCCTTGTTTTTCCTTATAGAAGCATGATCCTCTTTCCTGCGCTTTCCATTTTCCTTTTTCTGGAAAAAACAAAGGGATACAACTATGGCATTTGTACCACAAAAAGAGTATTACTTACAACAAAACAGTAATCAAAAGACAAAGTCAGAATCAATGCCTGCAAGTTTGCTGTAGTCATCAGCCTTGAACTAATTCTGTTTTGCACCCCCCCCCCGCCCGCATCAAAAAAAAAAAAAAAAGAAAGCCACCTCTATCTTTCGTCATATAGCTCCTTTTAGAAACTAAACAACCTATAATGATCTATGTCCTTCTAAACCAGTCAACATTTATCAATTACATTTAACATTTCTTATGTCTGTGGAAAAGTTCCCTTTGTTAAACCTCAACCAAAACATCAAAGGCTGAATTTCAAATTCAGTCAAACAAAACAGCTAGACTTAGGGCTAGCTCAGCCTACTTGTAATAGGAAAACTTTTCAGTTATTAGTCTCAAGGCTTTTATTGGCTAAGATGCGATCTTAGATAACCCAAAACGTGGAAAGATATTACCCATTTCTCATCTGACAATTGCAGAAGCCATGAAGCATCTTACCAACACCAGCTGAATATCAGACAATTTATGGGAAGCAACTTACCAACATGCACCTTTTGAGCTTTCTAAATCATGAACAGTTGCAACGTGAAGTATGATGGCAAATATAAGCTACAAACAAGCCTTTGCAGATGCATGTATGTATACACAAACATATTAGTGATGACATGTTTGTCTTTTGTGCTTCATCCACCACGGAAGTGGAATTACCGTGTAAAAGTTTGAGGCAGATAGAAAACATTAGGTGAGATTAGAAATAAACAGTCAGCAACCATATTAACGAAGAAAACCAAATGCCAGAGAGTTCTGTTACCCATGTTTGGCTTGAAAGTAACAAAAAAGAGGGCCGAATGTGAAAATCCAAAAAGGCGACTTAGTTCAGATGGATGGCCCAGAGCCACTTCCAAAACAAGACGACACAGAAATAGAATGCCAACGGTAGACTAAAATATTACAACTTATTTTGCTTCACCTGCCTAAGAAGTACAAATATGTTGTAAGAAGTTTTGAACTTTACTAGAAACTAGACGTTTTTATTTCAGCAATGAACAAGAAGGTATACTATCCACTTCAACTAGGGAATTATTGCAAGAGAAAAATAAAAAACAGTGAACTGTTTTATACCCAAGATCAATAGTATCAGCACAAAACTAAGAGAACTAAGAACGTCGCCAATCCAAAACAAAACAAGAAGAGGAAGAAAAAAACTACGAATTTTGATATCCACTACATGCTACAAAAAATGAGCTCAGGAAATAGGATATTACTGAAGGAAAAGTTTTCTTCCCTTCGTTTATCATAATATCATCATTATTATCGTCATTGTATTACGTCAAAATTTTCTTTTGCGCACACAAACAAATGCATAGCCACATTCATTCGTCCAGATTATAGATAACTTGTCATGTTTAATACCTGGTGGTTGTTCTCAGTATCATAAAACAGAGTTCTCTGACTTTCCAGAGTTGGAATGTTGTAACAAGGTTGAAGCCCAGAAAGCAATTCAAAGGAATTAGTTGGTTCTCAAATTCTTTTTGAGATTCTAATATTTCATTTATGCATAAACAAGGATACAATTAACCAATAACGGTAAAAGAAATATGCAGTAAAGAATAAGATTTTGCAAATAAATGTGTTTGTCCATCTCTCCCTCTCCCTGCTGAGTCAACGTATTAAATGGATTACTCGAGACTTATAATGTTTAAAGAATAGTTAACGATGCGTTTAATACAGAAGGTCACAAACCGAACATGATTTCAGATTCAAACTCCCCACCCTGCACCCCCAAAAAGAGGGCGGAAACAAAAAGAAAGAAAAGGGAAAGCAAGAAAAATAATTAATTGAGGTGATTTAAGTCGTGGAGGTACCATGATTACTCACTGGCTGACTTTAAATTTTAATGATGTGTACCAAGATGAGTATTGAAGCGGTCCTGCTGGGTTAGCGTATAAGTTTTTAACCATGGTTTGTTTGTTTAAGTGTTTTAGAGAATTTAACAAATAAATAAATAAACAGGATAACCATGTCAGCAAAAATAAGGAAGAAGAAACAAACCAGTAGAAATTGGAGAACTTACAGTCAACCATCTACAGCGCAGTGCCACATCCCGAACTGTCTTGTCTTTTAACTGCATTGCGATTTTTGCATACCGAACAACATTGGGTTCTGAAGAAAATCTGCAAAGGGCACATTGCCAAATCAATGAATACATACCTCTCGTGCATTATTTAGAAAATAATTACAAAGAACTGCTGAGGACATGCTGAGGACGAAAGTGGCTAGAAGTTTTTAATAATTGAAAATGCTAAGGGTGGATAATTTGCAAAAAGTACACAAATGTTCATGAAAAGTGTATAGTTACCTGTGAAGTGAATTGATATTGGCAAAATATGTATTGGAACTAACTTTTTTGGCAATTTTTGTCTATTATCTACCATTATCTACCACCTATTGGATGGGAGTTAGACTGACCATTTAATAACATACAAGCTAGAAATCATATTTGACTACAAAATAGATCACAAACTAATATAGTCTTAACAATTAAGGAGGTCGTGCTTTTAAAAATAGTGTAAGATATAATTTGGAGATGAATTACATGAAATTGAAAGTTAACACGCGTTCATTGTTTAATATTGTGGATGGTGAAGTGTGACTGGACCAGGTATGAAGCCATCTGGAAAGTTATTTTAGGTGCAGGGATGGCAAGAGACCATTACAAGTGGATGGGTGAGTGTTATTGTGATATCCTGGTATCCCACATCAAAAAGGGAGAAGGAGTTCTTGTGCTATAAAGGAAAAATCTTAGACCCTTACATTTAATAAGGCCTTTTCCCAGGTGGTAGAGACACTAGCAGAACCCCGCAATTAAGCGTGCTTAGGCGGGAGCAATGCAAGGATGGGTGACCCCCTGAAAAGAACAAAACCGTGAGGACTTTACCCAAAGCGGACAATATCGTTGCCATGTGAAAGGTCGAGGTGTTACAAATAGTATCAGAGCCGACTCTCTTCACCTCCGAGTATAGGCCCCTGCCGTCTCGCGTGACACGTGGGCGGGCTACTGAGTGAGCGGGTCGATAAGGACTGGCAGGCTACCGGAGCTGGCAAGCTACTGCACGGGGACGTGCAGCCTTAAGGGGGGTGGATTGTGATATCCTGGTATCCCACATTAGAAAAGAAAAGGGAGTTCCTAGGCTATAAAGGAAAAATCTTAGACCCTTATATTCAACGAGACATTTTCCCATGTGGTAGAGACCCTAGCAGAACACCGCAGTTAAGCGTGCTTAGGCGGGAGCAATGCAAGGATGGGTGACCCCCTGAAAAAAACAAAACTGTGAGCGTTTTACCCAAAGCGGACAATATTGTTTCCATGTGAAGGGTCGGGGTGTTACAGTTATAGTAGAGTGAGCGAGTGTGTGTGTGTCTGTGTGAAAGAGAGAGAGAGAGAGGGAGAGAACAGAGAACCATAGCCTGTGGGCATGCAAAGAAGGACATTATGCATGCCAAAATGGAGGGGGTGACCTCCAATCTATAGCAGGTCGAGTCTTGGAGGCACACTCACCTAAATGCACATTATCAAATTGCCCTCCTGGGTACGGCAACCTTGAGCCTGGAGGACACTGATACACTCAAATACCTCATCAGCTACAATGGTGTACAAAATTGGAGATATGGAGCGAACTACATGGAAGTATCTGTCTACGACGTCCACCAAGCCACATATGTTCCACGCAATGGTCATCAGATTGGTTATGAGCCCTATAACTGCGTCACAAACAAAGGGATCCATAGGCCATACTCCTGATTTAGATTGGTGTAAAAGCATCCGGTACCATTGGAAAACTATTGGAATAGCCTTGGAGATAAGGGAATGACACATAGGAGGGGCATATTCAGATTGAGTCTCGCGCAAACAAGCCAAGGGTGCTGAACGTGTATTTGTGACCAAGGAGGCAACTCGCTAAAACAAAGGTTGTCTTAGCCAAGCCAGCGTGTGCCTCGGAAGGATGTCCCCCCTAAGTGCATAGGCCAGAGACTAAGGCAGGACGTTCGTTAGCCTCTAGCAGCAAGACCTATGAGGGAGCCGATATGTCAATGGAAACGATTACTTGTGCCATGTTGGTAGGCAATAGGCATACCCACACCCATTATTCTGTGATCATAAGTATAAACTATGCATACTGATTTATACTAACTCTGAACGATTTATACTAACTTGTGCCATGTTGGTAGGCATACACATACACACACATTATACTGTGAACAAATGTATAAACTACGTATATGGATTTATACTAACTCCGAATGGTTCAGGATTGGAAGCACATAGTGAACAATTCCTGATATGAAAAAGGTAGAAAAATAAAGATTTACACTAACTCCGAATGATTTCTGATAAAGATGCAAACGCGCACAGATCCACCAACAATTCAACGGGTCTAGAAAATTAAAACAATAACCAGGAAAATCAAGGTAACTCAAGAAAAGACAAGATTTAGAAACAAAATAAATGATGAAACTGAATCTACACACAAGCCCCAACCGAGATTCAAAGAATTGTAAACAAGAAATCACAATTCAGCAGATAGAACGCCAAGAAAACGTAGGTGTAGAATGACTGACTTGGTGAGCAACTCCACCAAGAGGGACTGCTCATCGGCGGTCCATTCGACGGCTAGGCCGGGATTGTGGCGGAGCGCCGCCTGGGTGAGTCCCACCACGGCGTTGTCTGGAGGTACCGAACTGCCGTTGTTGGTGGCGCCATTTCCGTTGCCTGAAACTTCTTGATTATTCTCCGACGGGTTTGCGCTCGCTGCCATCGACCAATCAATCAACAATCCAATGTCAATTGCTCCCTCTCTAAGTTGTTCACCGGCCGCCTTATAAGAAGGGACTCGGGGATGCTTGTGCAAATATGTATTTAAAAATTAAGATAATTAAAAAATTTATAATAAAATAATTAAATTTTAAAATTATGAGGTAATAAAAAATTAATAAATAAAATTAAATAAAGTTATTTTGATAATAAAAAACTAACTAAGGACATTTTTTTGTATACAAAAAATTTATACAGTTTTATCATGTCAAATAAGTATTTTCTTTTTATATATTAGTATAAATACATATATAGATATAGATATGGGCCTTTTTTGGTATTTTTATCATAACTCATTATTTGGTATAAAATTATTAGATACTTTCAAATATCACGTGACATTACTTACGCGTTACTTTCGACAAATATAAATATATAATGCATATTAAGTGTGTTATTATTGTATTTTACCTATAATAAAAGCTGGCCAATATTGTACTACATGAATATTTTCGCTATACAATTATATAGAAGTACTATGTAAATAATGACACATAGTATTCTAAGAGTTCGGTTCACTTTGCACATACTTTCATTAATTTGGAGAGCATGTAGTTATTTAATTTTTAATGTTCTAAAATTAACAACCAAGCAGTGTTGAATCTTTTATTGATTTTAGAAATTTTCCAGCTGATAATTATTAATGAACAAACTCAAAATAAGGCCAATTAAGATCACTTAGGATTATATCAAGCAATTCCATTAATTGATAAGTTTCTTTTCGGGTAAATCTATTCATCGATAAATTTTGTTCTTGTGCATTTAATTTTTTTTACATGGTGATTGTTAATGACAAAATATTATTATTAATACTATCCATGTACTGTTCTTTCTCCTTATTCTTCTTCTCCAACTTAGATCACCTCTCTCTCCACCGTCGACCACCATTGCCTAGCTTCTTTTTTTTGGGTCCCTAGCTCCCCGAAACCTCTCATACACTGATCTCCACCTTTGTTGCCACCCCTTTCTTGTTTCATGCTACTGTTATCATCATTGCTCGAAATCTCTCATACGCTGATCTCCACATTTATTGCCATCCGTTTCTTGTTTCCATCATCATTGCCACCTTCCCCGATGTCCTCTCTCTCTCTCTATCTCAAATGCACCCATCTCTCCTTCTCAATTCCGCTCTCTCCCTCTCACTCATGTTCTCTCACTTTTTTGAAACTTAGCCTCGTTGATCTTCTTCTTGATGTGAAAAAGAAAATAAGTTGCATTTTAGTTGCAAATAATTTTTGTCTTTTCCTAGGCCTTCTGTATTTTATCTAAAAAATATAAGAAACTAATCACACCAAACGTTACCAAATGATGTCTGTTGGATAAAAAATTGCTAGTAAAGCCTGTAATAATCTGTTTTATCTAAACAGTAAAATGTGATACAGAACAGAAAATTAAGAATAGCATAAAATTCTGTAAATAAACTGAAAACATAAAAATTACAGATTAAAATTAAACGTAAACTTAAACAGTACCGAAAAATTAAAAAAAATGGAACCTGATACAGAAATTGTAGATCGAGGCTCGTGTTTGACACGATGTCCTTAAGATGAAATTGCCCTCCTACGGTGCTTTGAGTTCACGGCAAACGTCTCCCAGGATACAACGATCTGCAGGCTTTTGAAGCAGCACCGCGATCAAAAGACTCGGCGAACCAAAAAGCTATGTTTGAACTCTCTCTCAAATATGCAAGAAAATGCTGAAATTAAGAACAGTAATGGAGGCAGCGTAGGAGGAAGAAGAAGACTAGAAAATTGTGTGTTGAAACAAGAATGCTTCAGCCTTTTTATAGGCAACGGAAGCATCAGTTCAGACGAACCGAACTGTCATCGTACCGGTTCCGTCCATTGCAGGTAAATCGCCCGCCCAACGAACATAACCCGTTCAGAATAGATGCGCGGTTTCGGTTCGAAAATTTGAAGGATAACCGAAATTTAAATTTAATGAAATTTAAATTTTTTGCAAAATTTTTTAATTCAAAAATTCAAATGAATTTCTCGCAAAAAGATAAGGGTTGAACCGACCAGACCCGCGAACCACGGACCAGAGCCCGAGCCCGGCACGGCCGGCCGGTCGGACGAGCAGGCGACGGCAGCGCGCGCGTGTGGTTCAATGGACCAAGATGAACTTTATCCATAACTCAGCCCCCATCAAAAGTTAGAATGACCCAAAGAGCTAACCATTTATCTCCAACCTAGACTATATAAGCCACCATAAACTTAAATTTTTATTCGATGTGGGATAAGGTTTTTTGCCTTCAAGTTACCTTCATATTTTCAACTTTCAAGGCTCACTTTTGGAGTCAATTTCTCATTCACCCCTTACCGGTTTTGAGCG
>JAULJZ010156349.1:0-52945 GCA_032270985.1 Heliamphora pulchella | reverse complement strand
AATTAGAGTTTTTGAGAAATGGTTAACCATGATTTTGAGAATTTATTGTATAAAAGGGGTTTATGATACTTGAAATTCAATGTTTTAGGATGGAAATAGGGATTGGAAGCATGGTTGTGAATGTTTAAGTGTGTGGGGAGTGTAGAACTCAAAACAGGAAAAGTTTTGGGATTTTCTCAGACTGCAGCCTGCTCGAGCAGAGCGTCGCATGGCTGAGAGTTTGGGCACTCGAGCGCCCCTCTGTTCGCTCGAGCGGACTGACTGCGCTATACCAACTTCAATTGATCATATCTCCCTCATTCGGACTTCGAATTAGGTTATTCTTATACTCAAACTGAAACCCTGAAAGTCCTCTTTTTAATGAAACTACTCTCACAATAAAATGGATTTTGTAGGAAAAGTTATGGTTAAAATAGTGAGGGTATGCCAAATTTTCTTAAACGTTGTTTGCCCGTTTTGGCCAAATTTATTGAAAAATATTATTTTTATCACCGTTGGACCTTTTTATCAAATATCTTGATTCTTAGGGATATATAGATACATACTTATATTCAACCCGGGTTATGGGCATGACATGAAATGTGTGAGTTGGATTAATGGGTTGAATTTTATGAAAATTTCGGGTTTTCTAATTAGATTGGAAATTTTGAACAGAAGGAGTGGATGCTTAAAGGTTTTCTTGAATGTTTTATTTAAAGCTAACTAAATCTATGTATGTGAAAGGGGGTTGTTAATGCTTAACTGGTGTGTGTACGATGTGTGCATTCCACTTGTTTGGATATGTTATTTTTTCATCAAGCTAGCTATGTACTATTGAATGTTAGGAGAAATTAAATATTAGAGATGATAAGATATATAATTGAAATTGAGAATTTTTATATTGAGGTTTATGATGCATGTGACTTGAAAGAGAGATTGAATACTAAAACGAAATGTGATTTGGAAATAAAATAGGAATTTGAATTGGGAGAGGAACTGGTTGTGGATTGGACTCCTAGATTGTGAATATAATCGAAATTAATGAATAATGAAACGAGAATGAATTAATGAGAATTAAAGTTGGGTTGATAAAAAGTATGTGAAATTATGATATTGAACTAAAAAGTAAAATAATGAAATCGATGAAGAAATGGTTTGGTATTAGTGTTGTATCGGGTCGCCTCCCGAGTGTTCCTTCGGGAAACCAAAATGGTTTGGTATTGTTTTGGTATCGGGTCGCCTCCTGGGTGTTCCTTTAGGAAACCAAAATGGTTTGGAATGTAATTAAGTTGGGCTTGAACAACTCCTTGATGAAAGACCAAAAACTTGGCAAGATGGGTGCCGTTCCCATTAGGTTAGTCCTCGAAAATTTGTGCTTTGAGTGTCGTGTTCCCTTGGGCGAGGCCCGTAAAACGAGCTAGAGTATATGATTGGTATGTTTGTGTCTTGGATCCTATGAGATAAATAGTTGTTGGTTTGAGAAACGATGGGTTTGAAAGAAATTGAGTTGTGTAATTAGTAGTCAAGGCATTCGATAAATAAAGAAAGATGGATATGAAATTTGAGAATAAAGTAAAGATGTGAAAGAAATATACTGAACTTAGTAGACTGATTGTGATTAATGTAGTATTGGTTCGGTATTGAATTAAGGAGATAAAATGAAAAACGTGAGCGATGAAAAGATGATTTGAAAGGAAGTGAACGGTTAAAGGATAAATGAATAACTGTGAATTGATAATATCATGGAATGATGTTGGGTTAAACAAATGGGATGATAGTTTGGGATTTCTATAAGTTGCATCCGTTGCCGGTTCATTGGTTATGATATGGTTTGGTGAGGAAATCGGGTAATAAGAAAGTAATACGGATAACGTGAAAGAACGAAATGCTTTGAAAAAGGCTCAATGATTGTAAATGATGAAATAAAGGATTGATGTGATAGAAAATGAATGAATGAATATGATAAATTTGTTTGCGTCGGTATGTGCGTGTGAACGGATAACGAATTGGTAAAACTTGTATTTTTTTTCCTTTGGTTACACCCATCACACCTCACAAATCATGCTTAAGATTTGAGTTAGTCTTTATTCTACAAGCTGCAGCTCATGTATGTGTACTAAACGATATCAGGTCATGAAGATCAGGAGTGATAACAAGGCGAAGGGTGCACTTTGGAAAGGCTAGAGGACAGATCTAGTGTTTTTTTTTTGTTTTGCGTAATGTTTGTGTATTAATTCAAGTAGATGAAAGTGATTGATATGAAAACTGAAAGTTAAATGTATGATTGTCACATATTCTTAAGTGATTTTGTAAATTAACTTTTGAAACTTAGTTTATTTTGTTCGAATCTTTTGAATGCATGAATGAAAGAAAAACTCAATTTTGTAATTATTTTAAACATCATATTGTAGCGTATATGTTATGTTTTGAAAAGTTTTTTTTAAAAAGATGGATGTAGTTCCTATATGGTATGGCTTGGGGTGTAGTTCACGGACTCTGGATTCGGGTCATGACAGAATGGTATTAGAGCTCTAGATTCGAATTCCTAAGAGCTATGGGAAGTAACGATATCCTTTGTATGTGAATTATTTGATGAGATTAGGCACCATTACATGGCATGAATTGTGTGCTTGCATGGGTTTTCCGAATGGATTATCTTGTGTGTGTTATGAGTCTAAGTGGGCATGGAGGGTTGAGTCTTGGGGTGATGTGGCATACCATTTGGCGTCCAATCAACTACTTTGGGGTTTGAAATAGAAAAGCGTTTGGCCGACGTTTTTTCTATGAGAAATCTAGATTAGTTGCCCGGATTGTCGCGTTACTCTAAGGTTTTCCTTCGGTATGTGAATATGTGTTGGTGTGATGTGCCTAGGTGGTGCGTAGTGTGTTAGCTTGACTCTAGAAGGTTAAGTTGAGTTTACCCTAGTTGGGTGTCGTGATATCCTAGTTATAGGAGTTATGCCTGTGGGGCTAGGATGAGTTGTGGTTTGGATGGTGGTGTGGGTTGTGGAAGTGCGACTCGGTGGTCAGTGATTGTGGTGGGTGTAAGCTCACCAGTTGAGCATTGATTGTTTGAGATATGTCATACCCATGTGAGTTGGGGGTGACGGTAGTTAGTTTCCTGTTGTGTGTTGTGCCACCAACAGAGGTATGGTAGGGTGTTTGAAACCTCTTGGAGGTTGTTTGTTGCGATTGGGTATGAGGTATGGCTTTGGGCACATTGAGGATTATGTATGTCATGAGCCGTGCTATGTCTTGAGTCGTACTATGTCATGATCCGTGTGTCCTGAGATTGGGTATGGACGGGAGCATAGTGGATGGGAGCATAGTGGACGGGAGAGTAATAATCTTTGATCTAAGGTGTGTTAGAAATTCTAAGCTTAGACAGTGTTTGGGAACGTCCCTTACCCTGTGGGGTGTTGTTGGTAGCCACAGTGGTACCTTGTGGTTTGAAGGTTTGTTTGACGATCCTTGTGTTTTCCTCGTGGCATGGTGCTGAGCCGTGTTTCTTGATAGAAGTTGAAGGTTGTATGAGGAATGAGTATGTGGATTAGAAATGTTGTCGACGGATTGGTTATCGGGTTATGTGCATTTACGTATGATGAGATGTATGTTGGAGGTGGTTGTGATTTGATGAGCAATGGTTTGAGGTTATTCGGGAAGTTTTGCAGAATAGAGGTTTGTGGCTTGATTTATTATTCTCATAATTGGGAGACTATGTGTAGTACGAGATGCTTGATAAGTGTGAGTGTGTGAGGCTGGTAGGGCCTGTGATGGATGTTGTTATTATAGTTGACTCGGTAGTCTTAGGATGACGTGTTGGTATAAAGAGATTCATTTTGTTCGTATTGCATATAGTTGCTTTCATGTTCGGATAGCTGTGTGTCGGTAGTACTCGTGTAGTGACATAAGAGACATGTATTCTCGATTGAGCGTTCTGTGTTTTCTGGTAGGTGTACCGGAGCTGCGAGATCGAGACTGTGGCATGGTCTTTGCCTACCCGTTTGGTTGTTACCTACCTATTGGGAATTGAGTTGGTGTGACGCGACCCCATGAGGAGATGTCCTAAAGTGATGCGAGTATGTGTGGTGTTATGCCTTGGTAGATAATCAGTGAGGGTCTTGTGGACGAGTGAGATGCGTCATTGGGATGTGAATGAATGAATGATAGTTGAAGTGCTTGAGTGAAGATATGAGTGTGAAGAACTGGTGTGATGAGTGATATACTCATTGTGAATGGTGGCCGACAATGTTTACTAGTGGATAACCTTCTCTCAAGCCGAGTGTGTAATGGTTGCCCTAAGAGTTAGTGACATTGAGGGAGAGCCTAGAGTTGACTCGTGGTTTCCTTAGCAGGAGAGATGTTTTGTGGTTGGTTGACCAGTGTGATTGTTCTTCCTTGGTGGGAATTAAATGTCGGGATCGTATGAGTGTGGGTTTGTTTGCCTATGGTTCCTTGAAGAGCCCGTTTATTTTACCCTATGAACCCGAGCATTAAGGTGACGTTTCTGGAGATGTAGTTTGATTTGTATGGAATGTCGGTGGTGTTAGCTCTCGATGAGTGAGATCCCTAAGGGAGTTCGGTGATTGAGTTGTTCACGTGGTGAAATTCTCGGGTATTGGTTTGTGCTTGTTTAGCATTTAAACTGTATAGTTCGTGTGGAGTTAGTGTTTGATTTTCGTTTGTGGTGGAGGTGTAAGTCACAAGAGTCGCTTTCAAAAACTGTTTGTGGTGTGTCCCATTAGAGTAAACTTGTTTGTTTAGATTGGAATGTGAACGTTGTTTGTATAGGAAAGGAGTTCTCTCGTGGGTATGTGTATGGCGTCATGATGAGGGATGTGATTCAATTTGTATAGGTAAATGTATATCTATGAGGTGTTTGAACCGTGTTGTGTGCTTAGCCCTAGTGACTCATAGAGTTCAAGTGGCAGTGTTAGTTTTGATGGTTGAAGGACTAGAGTGATGCAGCACAAGTAGTGATGTGGTTTCGAGTTTATAGTTGTTAGTTAGCCGTATGGGCATGGACGATCTTTGGGGTAACGCGTGCGACCCTTGTGAGCAATGTTAGAGTTTGGCCACGTGTGTTTGGGTTGGGGGAGTAGCCATCAGTGTACGTTGGGATACGATAGTGAGTTAGACTGTGATTCGACGAAGTTGGGAGAATCTTAGCGGTGGTAAAACCTATGGTATGTAATGCTATGGCTGAGAATGTCTATTCTTTGGGAATGTGTACGTGATGTGAGACGGTGGTCATGGAGGGATAGTCGATGACCAATGAAGGAGTGGTTGACTTCAGCCCTGGTGTTGAATTTCGTCTTATGTAGTGATCCGACCCGTTTTAACTTAAAATGTTTAAGTGTTGACTTTTGATAAGAATTGATATCGTGTTAAACAATGAACCATTTTAGATTGGTTAAGCCCGGTGTACGTATAACTTTACGATTACTTCGATGATATATGGACAGATATTATGATTAAAAAGATGTTTGCTGTAATGTTACAATGGGATAAAGGAAATACCAGGGAAGCAAGAGTATGGAATTTATTTCAATTATCTAAGAGGTGACATGAGACAAATTTCGAGGACGAAATTCCCAAAAGGGGGGAGAATTGTGATGATCCGGTACGTATTTATTTTGTTTTTCTTTTTCAGTTAGGTGTTATGATTAATTGTTCGTTAACTGTTGAATCAACGAATTGTGGAATGAAATTGAGATACATGATAATGAATAATATTAATATGGGTATGTTAATGGAAAATTTGAAATAATAAAATGGGAGCAAAGTGGGATGTTTGAGTTGAGTTTTTAGAAAATTCGTAGAATTCAGCTTCGAGAGTCACCGCTCGAGCAGTGGTCTATTCATTTGAGCGAACTGTCGGGAAATGTTTAGACGATTTTGGAACATTGGTGAAAGTTGAGGGTTTTCATTTAAAAACCCATGCTTACGTGAGACCCCCCCCCCCTCATTTTTAGTTTCTTCTCTTCCTTTCTCCACCTCTTCTAGAGAGAGAGAGAGAGAGAGAGAGAGACCACCACCTCGTGAAACCCTAACCCTCCATCCCTCTAATTGAAGATTGAAGCTAGATTGAAAGCAACCAAGGGAGGAATCCAAGCATTGGAGCAAGGAGGTAGAAGATTGAGCACCAAAGAGACAAGAACACACACACACAATCCAAACCCTAGGAGGAGAGATTTGAAGAAATCTCAAGCTTTTGAGCAATCTAAGGTAGGATCTAGACTATCTCTTGTGTTTTGCGTTTATTTAGGTTGATATTTTGGTTATGAGAGTAAAATCTAGTTGATTTCATGCATGATTGAAGAATTGATAGGGTGTGTGTGTGGGTTAAGTTGGTATGGTTGATTACATGAATGAGTTGGATTTTATAAAAATTAGAGTTTTTGAGAAATGGTTAACCATGATTTTGAGAATTTATTGTATAAAAAGGGGAGTGTAGAACTCAAAATAAGGAAAGTTCTGGGGTTTTCTCGGACTGCAGCACGCTCGAGCGGAGCGTTGCGCGGTTGAGGGTTTGGGCGCTCGAGCACCCCTTTGTCCGCTCGAGCTGACTGACTGCGCTATGCCAATTTTAATAGATCATATCTCCCTCATTCAGACTCTGAATTAGGTCGTTCTTGTACTCAAACTGAATATCCAAGAGTCCTCTTTCTAATGACACTACTCTCACAATAAAATAGATTTTTTAGAAAAAGTTATGGCTAAAATAGTGAAGGTATGCCAAATCTTTTTAATTGTTGTTTGTCCATTTTTGGCCAAATTTATGAAAAATGTTATTTTTATCATCGTTGGGCCTTTTTAACAAATATCTTGATTCTTGGGGCTATATAGATACATACTTATATTCAACTCGGGTTATGGACGTGACAAGAAATGTGTGAGTTGGATTAATGGGTTGGATTTTATGAAAATTTTGGGTTTTGTAATTCGATTGGAAATTTTGAACAGAGGGAGTGGATGCTTGAAGGTTTTCTGGAATGTTTTATTTAAAGCTAACTAAATCTATGTATGTGAAAGGGAGTTGTTAATGTTTAACTGTGTGTGTGTACGATGGGTTCATTCCACTTATTTAAATATGTTATTTTTCCATCAAGCTAGCAATATACTATTGAAATCTAGGAGAAATTGAATATTAGAGATGATAAGATATATAATTGAAATTGAGAACTTTTATATTGAGGTTTATGATGCATGTGACTTGAAAGAGAGATTGAATACTAAAACGAAATGTGATTTGGAAATAAAATGGGAATTTGAATTGGGAGAGGAACTGGTTGTGGATTGGACTCTCGGATTGTGAATATGATAGAAATTAATGAATAATGAACCGAGAATGAATTGATGAGAATAAAAGTTGGGTTGATAAAAAGTATTTGAAATTATGATATTGAACTGAAAAGTGAAATAATGCAATCGATGAAGAAATGGTTTGGTATTGGTGTCGTATCGGGTTGCCTCCCGAGTGTTCCTTCGGGAAATCGAAATGGTTTGGTATTTGTTTGGTATTGGGTCGCCTCCCGGGGTGTTCCTTCGGGAAACCGAAATGGTTTGGAATGTAATTAAGTTGGGTTTGAACAGCTCCTCGATGAAAGACCGAAAACTTGGCAAGATATGTGCCGTTCCCATCGGGTTAGTCCCCAAAAATTTGTGCTTTGGGTGCTGTGTTCCCTCGGGCGAGGCCCGTAAAATGAGCTAGAGTATATGATTGGTATGTTTGTGTTTTGGATCCTATGAGATAACTAGTTGTTGGTTTGAGAAATGATGAGTTTGAAAGAAACGGAGTTGTGTAACTGTTAGTCAAGGCATTTTATAAATAGAGAAAGATGGATATGAAATTTGAGAATAAAGTAAAGATGTGAAAAAAATATACTAAACTTAGTTGAATGATTGTGATTGATGTAGTATTGGTTCGGTATTGAATTAATGAGATAAAATGAAAAACGTGAGCGAAGAAAAGATGATTTGAAAGGAAGCTAATGGTTAAAGGATAAATGAATAACTGTGAATTGATAATATCATGGAATGATGTTGGGTTATACAAATGGGATGATAGTTTGGAATTTCTATAAGTTGCATCTGACGCCGGTTCATTGGTTATGATACGGTTCGGTGATGAAACCGGGTAATAAGAAAGTAATACGAATAACGTGAAAGAACGGAATATTTTGAAAAAGGCTCAATGATTGTAAATGATGAAATAAAGGATTGATGTGATAGAAAATGAATGAATGAATATGATAAATTTGTTTGCGTGGATATGTGCGTGCGAACGGATAACGAATTTGTGAAACTTGCATTTTTACTTTGGTTGCACCCATCACACCTCACAAATCATGCTTAGAATTTGAGTTAGTCTTTATCTTATGAGCTTCGGCTCATGTATGTGTATTAAACCATTTCAGGTCTCGAAGATCAGAAGTGATAACAAGGCGAAGGGTGCACTTTTGGAAAGGCTAGAGAAAGGATCTAGTGTTTTTTTGTTTTGCGTTATGTTTGTATATAAATTCAAGTCGATGAATGTAATTGATATGAAAGCTTAAAGTTAAATGTATGATTGTCACATATTCTTAAGTGATTTTGTAAATGACTTTTTGAAACTTAGTTTATTTGGTTCGAATCTTTTGAATGCATGAATGAAAGAAAAACTCAATTTTTTATAATTATTTTAAACGTCATATTGTAGCATATATACTATGTTTTGAAAAGTTTTTTTTTTAGATGGATGTAGTTCCTATATGGTATGGCTTGGGGTGTAGTTTGTGGACTCGGGGTTTGGGTCATGATAGCAAGATTTGAAAGCTTCATTGGTTGTTAATTTTATTTTCTCATTTACATTCCCGCATGTATCTTGCATTGTTCTCAGCAACCGCTTAGCCTACCTATACCTCTGTCAGTTTACTATGTTGGAGCTATGTTGGGGAAGCAAGCAAGCCTTCTGGGCGCACGCTCCAAGAGGTGTGGCAAAAAGGGTTGTTGCATACTATTTAACTAGGCTTTGCACCACACCTAGCATGGGAGGTATATTCTGGATTCTATTAAGAAGGTACCCAGAGTATTAACCAAATCAGCCTTTTCTACATATAATAACTTAGAATCCCCCCATTTGGTACAGAACCTGTAGGATTATGTGTTTTAATTTAATTGGATGTTTTGTTTTTATCTACTTAAGGCCTTCGTTTGGTTTAAGATAGTTTCCATCCGTGGGTTCTGCTCGGGTTTTCTTTAGACCTTCCTGTTTGGTTTAAGTTAGCTTCCTTCTTGGGTTCCTAACTGGGTCTTAGTTTTAACCTTTGTTCGTGTTAGAATCTTGGTCTTTCTCCCGGGGATCTACCCGAGTTTTAGCTTAGAGCCTGTTGTTGGTTTAGGGTAACTTTCTCTCTCTCTCTCTAGGTTCTACCCGGGCTGTTGGTTTGGCACCCTCAGCTTTGTTTAGGTTTGTCTTCCTTCCGGGGCTCTGCCCGGGTTTTGGTTTAGGGACCTATTTGGTGTAGTTTAGTTTTCTTCTCGGGCTTCTGCCTGTTTTCTTCCTTAGAACCTTTATTAGTTGCTCTCCCGGGGTTTTTCTTGGTATAGTTTTAGTTGGTCTTATAGGCTTTCTTTTCGGGGGTTTTTGTAGCTAGGTTGTCCTTTTTAGTTTTTCGGTAGCCTAGTGCCCGGCAGGGCTTCCTTTTGCTTTGCTATTTGTAACTGCTTGTGGCTTTTCATACCGTGCTCAGAAGGTTTATTGTCTTTTGTCGAGGTTATGCCTGGGAAGCTTCTGAGTGTGCTTCCTCCCCTTTGGTTCGCAGGTTTGTTCTGGTTTTAAATCATTGAGTTGAAAGAGCTGCATCCTATATGCATTTGGGCTAGTTTGACTATAGGAAGGCTTTACATAGTGGTTGAATAGATCGCAGAACCATCGGAAATGGCAGAGAATGAAGTGAATATGACAGCCTTGATGAGGGCTATCATCGAGATATAAAGAGCGGTCGAACAACAGACGTAAGCTCAGATTTAGTGCCAGACCCAGATTTCGGGCAATTCAGGCTCGCTTGCTAGGGGTAAATGAGCAACAAGACAATCTGAACGACCATAGAGAAGGGGATAATTTCTGGGATGACAATCAAGTTCATGATGGACTGCCAGCTGTTGCACCACCCCGGGTCCCCCATCAGACTATGGCAGAGGAAGAAAATACTGTTCAGTCTAGGTAATCCGCGTTGACGGATAAGATTGAGAAAATGGAATAAGTTTTAAGGAAAGCGAAGGTGGTTGAAGAATACATGCTGGATGTTGGAGGCTTATGCTTGTTCCTAGATGCCAAACTGCTAGAAAAGTTTAAAATGCCGATTATGGAAAAGTTTGACAAGACCGGAGACTCCCGGATACATTTGAGGATGTTTGTTGGTACCCTCGCTCCCATGGGTATCGATGACCAGTTGAAAGCCTAGTTGTTCCACCTGTCGCTCTCTGGCGTAGCTTAAAAATGGTTTCTCTTCTTGGACGTTGCCAAGACCAGGATGTGGGAAGACATTGTCACGGCCTTCATCAGTCAGTACAGTTACAACATCCAGCTGATGTAACTACTCAAGAGTTGGAGACCACTCGTCAAGAAAGCAAGGAGTTGTTTGTGGACTTTCTGACTAGATGGAGGGGAAAGACGATTAAGATGACAAACTGGCTGACTAAGAAAGAGTAGGTCAGGATTATGGTCAAGAATCTTCAGTCCCCATTGAAACGATATCTGATAACACAGTTGCTCTCTACGTTCGTGTAGTTGTTTGACGCCAGGGTTCAAATAGAGGATGCGATCCAATCTGGAGATATCGAGTAGGATGAGCCCAGTCAGAAGCCAAGAAGACCTTATCTATTAATAACCAAAACTATCCCACCCCTCGCTAAACTCGTATCTCGCACAGACGAGGTTAATTTGTTAAACCCCTAATCAGACCGACCGAACCCTTTATCTTCATCACCCCCTCCCATAAACAACCAGCCTTCACATCAAAAAATGCTAAGGAGAGTTTTCACCCCCTTAACATCTCTTTGTCCACGACCGTGAATCGACTTGTCGAGAAAGGGCTGATAAAGCTTCTTGATTCGATGCCACCACCTAACCTTCTGCCATTACGATATAATCCTTCTCAGTATTGCTCTTATCATCAGAGTCACGGGCACCCGACTGATAATTGCCTAAGACTCTGTTATGAAATCCAAGACCTCATTGTCAACAAAGTCATCTCAGCCCTATCTACCATCTCGAAGCCGAACGTGACAACTAATCCGCTGTTGAACCATGCCAAGCAGGCTAATCTGAACTATATTTCGATAAGACAAGCAGTAGAGCCTAGGTGCTATATTTGTTCGGCACACCTTCTGCACCCATATGTTCCAGCTGCAGAAGATCGGTCGTCTTACTCTCTGATCATGACCGAAAATGGATGGGAAATGGAAGAATGGGATGAAAGAGCCTGGGATGGATTAGAAATGGTAATTCAGGTTGGCAACCAGGTTGAGGAGGAACACAATGATGATAATGACTGGCCGCTTGACTACCTGGTACGGTTGTATGGATTCGGGAACATTTTAGACGACATTGCTCTCCCTTATCTCTTTGAAGAAGAGGTGCATGTCGACGAGATGCCGTCTTATTGGTTAGTCCAAACAGTGTTGAAGTCAAATGGGGAAGAATGGACAGAGTTTTGAGCCGCCCGTGAGCAGCAGATAGCATATATAGAGGAAGATATCTGGGGATTGGATGATACCAACAATACATGGGGCTATTGAGGATGAAGAAGAGAGGAAAGGAAGGTCGGAGAGCAGCGATTTGAATGATTTATGAGAATTTGAGAGCTCTCTGTATATCACCGAGGTTAGAGGAACTGATAATGCAATGCCAGGTCTGTAGGATTCTGAGGAAGGAGTTGAGCACCTGACCAGGAGCGGAAGACACTTCAAACCAGCTCAGTTAGAAAGGGGACATATTAAAGAAAAAGGAGAAGAGAAAGAACAAGAAGAAGAAGATCTGAGACAGCTGAAGAAGACCCAGGCCAACATTAGCATATGGGTGTCAGGGTTGTATACTAAAAATCATGGATTTTATTTGGTTTTAGTATTTAATTTTATTTTTAATAAATTTATTTTTTTATTTTATGAGAATCTTAATGAGCAATAAATGCAATATCATTTCTTTAATACTATGCATGGTTATCTTTTATTATGTACACTATTTAATCTAGTGTGTGAAGTACGGCTTGCACACAGAAGACTAAATTATAGGTTATTGCAGAATAGAAGTTTTTGTTCACAGTTTAGATAGAATTGGACAAATTATCGGAACGACTGTAGCACAGAGTTTTAGTAGGCCTATGTTGGTTACGGGAAACAGATAATAGTGTCATCTATTATTTCGACTCTATATGCTAGTACACTTTGTATGTATTGAACATGACCATATTGGTGTAATTAATTTTATATTGACTATATAAATTAATTTACACCCTAAGATTATTATGAGTGCTTATACTCTTAATTCCGAAATAATTATTATTTGCGTATATTGAATATTCGTTGTTTTGATTCATTAGAGGGTGCGATCTTTTATGGGTCAATAGTCCCGGTGAGTTGGATAGCGGTATTAATTATATGGAGAATATTAATTATTGACAGAATCTACGTCTCGATTGTTTGGGATTGTCGATACCCCCTTTAAGAAAGCTTATTAGTTTTGACCGGGCCAAATCTTGTTGGTGGATTTAATTATTTGGCCGACAAATAAGTTAAGCGAAAGGGTCTAAAGAATTTTAAGAAGCCGATTAAATTAAATTTTCAGTAATTAAATTTAATTGCCAGGTATCGAAAATCTTAACGTGGGGAGATGAGTTAAGTATTTAATAACAGGAGCTCGAATAATCGATTTTGAGAATATGGCTGGGAGTGCAATTACGATTCTTTAGTGGTAAGAATTGTAATTTATGTTTTTATGAAATTGCCTCAGGGCAGACGAATTTTCATAATTACATTAGAAGTCCAAGTCATATTTACTCCACAAGTCCCTACTGTAGCCCTATATATATATGGTTATGCTAAACATAAATCATAAGTCGTCTTTCAAGACTAGGGTTTTCACGTATTCCCTATTTGGATTAGTTTAGCAGGTTTAAGTTTATGAAGAATCATAGCCCACTCTACGTTCGTGACTCGCATCGGGAATACAGTAGAAGGCTTGATCGGGGCTTCAACTGAAGGATTCACATCCGTGGTTGTTGTAGTAACCGAAATCAATCTACTAGATTTCGAAAGGTATAATCCCGAATCTAACTTTGGGAGTACGAATTTTATTTTGATCGTTCGTTATCTAAAAGTTTTAATCTGGAGCCTATTTCGACAATTGCCCATCTAGTAATTTTTTCTGAAAATATCATATTCAAATCAATGATCTTGGCAGTTTGCCTCCAACAATTAGTATTGAAGCCGTTTTAATTATGTTTATGGTTAATTGAGGGGTCGAGTAGATTTAGAACTGTGTTAACTTTATTTTGCAGGTATTCTAATCCCAGTTTTATAATCGTCTTTATTTTCATATTTGAATGAATGTGTGGATGATGATTATTATTTTTAATCAACAAAGGTTGATCGTGATAGTTTAAGCTTTTTTAGTTCGAATGTGAGTCTTCGGAGCATAGATTTTCGATGTTAAAACTTTTGTTATTATTTTTAGATGTTTTAGAATATTTAAGAATATGTTCGAATGTCCAAGAATACGAAGGACAGGTAGCGGTGCAACCGGTGGTTCTGGCGGTGGTTTTAGGTGTTTCGGGCCATGCATCGCGACTATTTTTGCACGGTTTTGAAACATGTTTTTTGGTAAATTTCTGTAGAATTTGTGTATTAAAAATAGCGGCAAAATAAGTCAAAAAACGCAGCAAAAAGGGGTGACAAAACAGCCCATCGGCGACGGCTTTGGCCGGCGGCTAGGGGGCCATTTTTGGCTCTGTTTTGTGACTTTTTCAGGATGAATTTTGTGCAGTTTTTTAGACACAAAGTAGAAGTAAAATAGGCTGGAAAAATAGTCCAAAAATATAGCAAAAACCTAGACAAAAAGAAGTCGAAACAAGCGACAATAAGGGTAGCGGACAACAGACTGTCTGGGGACGTTTATGGCTCCATTTCATGGTTTTTTGGGCTGTTTTTGAGGTGTTCTTTAGGGCATCGTATTGCTGGATATCAGTACTAAAAATAGTGCAAAACGAGAGCTGAATCAACCACGAAAAGAAGGCAAAACAGGCAGCGCAAGTTGGGGCAGCGCAGGTGGGTGGCGGCAGCTTCTTTGGAGGTTCTCGATGGCTGTTTTTAGACTATTTTTGAACAAGTGATTTTTATAAAAATTAGTATATTTCGTAAGCTATTTTTCAAAAAAAAAATGGGGATGAAAACGGAGTTCGGATGAAGCCAAAACATCCTCGGGAAGTTGGTGGCACAGTAGGCGGCGTGATAGCAGCGGCAGTGGTGGTTCAACGGCCCTCGAAAGCTATTTTTCTCGATGTTTTCAAACTGAGATTTTTACAAAAAAATAGTATATTTTGTCAGCTACGTTTTAGGAAAAACGGGGATGAAAATGGAGTTCGGGAAGAGGTTGAAAAAGTCTCAGGAAGAGGCTGGTGCAGTGCTGCCGGCAGTGCCGGAAGGTAGCCAGCGGTGGTGGCTGTTTGAGGCGGCTCCAGGGGCTATTTTCTGATATGTTTTAATCGAGAAGTGTTATATATCTATAACACTGTGAATGGATGAATTCATATTCGATTCTGATAAGAATAAGCAGCTTTCTGCAGCGATTGAAAGACTAGAAACTTATCTGGATACAGGAACTTGAAACTTGATAGAGCTTTATCTCGATCATAAAATCGGGCAATGATTATTTTGTTTATTTATTTATATAAACTGCGTGAATGATAAATATTGATTTTATATTTCTTATTTAATTTAATTAATTCGAGAAAACTCGGTGTTAATTAATAGTTTATAAAGGAAAATGAAATTAATTTTTTAATTAAATATTTTTTAATTAAATGAAAAAACTTTAGATATTTTTTTTTTTACAAAATAACACGTTTAAGTTAAATTTTTAATAAATCAGATATCTTAAAAAAACGTGAAAATTAATTCTAAAATTTTGAATTAATTAAATAGAAAAGGTTTAATTTTAATAAATTATTATTTTTCAAAAAAATGTGTAATAAACCATACTTGAATGCCTTTATTCAATACCTTCACTATAAAGTAAAGGAAAAATTGTGCATTTAATTTTTTTTACATATTAAAATACGAAAAAGATGGTTTAAAAAAATTGAAATCTTTCGGATCGAATGATTTTTTGAAATTAATAAATTTATTTTAATTAAATAGTTTTTATAACACTCAAAAATATTTTAAAAAACTAAGTGAAAAAAAAAATTTATTCATAGATAAATTTCGCGGTCTCCATCAGTAGCTCGTAGGTGATGTAATTAATTTATTCATAGTCTTACTGCATGTTAGCAGTAAGACTTTTCTCCCCATTGGACAAAATTAATTGTGGTATCGTCGGTACGAACCTTCTTCAGGGATAATTTTAGATAATGGCTAGTGTGGATTACTTTTTCATTTGAAGGGTTCATTGCAAAACGATTGATTCGAGATTAGGTGGTGGTTAACACTTAGTTGTAAATAATAGTATCCTTTCCATATGAGTTACTGCTATTATTTACTGGGCCGAAACTATGTCAACTATTTTTTTTTACTTGGCACGGTTTGGTGCCTAGATAGTAAAATTAATAGGAATTGGTCTGTCTGGACGAACGATGGATAGTTGACGTTCTCTTATCGGGGCATGTTATTCATAGGGTACCAGGCTGCTGGCGAAATTATTATTTTTTAAATAGTAGAGGGAACCAATTTAAAATAAAATTTAAAATTTTTGCTCGTCATAATTAATAATTTTTAATTATTTAATTCTCATGATTAAAATAACTTTCAATTTACTCGCGGTTATACTCAAAGAAAATAAACTAACGGGACCAAACTATGTAGACTGAAAAAGGAATATGAATATAGCTTTAACTACCGAGGGTATTCTTAGGATACCAGAAAATGTGTTTGTTTTTGAAAAGGGTTCTTCCTCTAGGCTGACAGACAAAAAGAAGAAAAAGGTTCAGAAACATGGTGGCACGATTTTTAGGGTAGTTAGTAGGCCACGGACTAGTGTGAAAGAATCGAAAGGCAGATATTTTCACTACAACCAGACACGATACTAGAAAAAGTAATGTCCAGTTTATCTCAGCAAGCTGAATAATCAGGGTAATTTTTATTCATTAGTTGTGAAAATATGTTTAGCGGTGTTATCTACCGGTACCTGGTGTGTAGATACAGGAGCCACTAATCATGTCTGCAATTCATTGCAAGGGTTCCAGAAAATCTGACAACCTAGTGATAGAAAAATTTACTTGCATATGGACAATAATACAAAGGTGACAACAGTTGCAGTGGGAGATGTCACTTTCTGTTTTAGTAGAGATCGAATTTTTATATGGAGAGATTGTCTTTATGTACCTTCCATGAGAAAGAACTTAGTTTCTATTTCTAGATTGGTTAAAAATGGATATTTGGTTTATTTTAATAACTCTGCGGTTATTAAGGATAATAAACAGGTTATCTGTTCTGGTACATTGGTGGATGATCTTTATGCTTTTGCTCCAATCTCTTCTACACTGCAACTGACTGAATTGAATAACACATCTAATTTACCATATAAGAGAAAGAATCATTCTTTAATGAACCAAACGTTTCGTTGGCACTTGCGCTTAGGTCATGCTAATCTAAAAAGGATAAATAGACTGGTAGAAGATAGACCTTTGAGTTCACTAGAAGTGGAGGCAGTTTTAGTCTGTGAGTCCTACTTAGAGGGTAAGATGACCAAGAGGCCGTTTTCGGCCAAAGACTATAGTGCTAAAGAACCGTTAGAATTAGTTCATTCTAATGTGTGTGGTCCTATGACTATTCGGGTTAGAGGTTGTTTTGTGTACTTCGTCAGTTTCATTGACGATTACTCAAGGTATGGATACATTACCTGATGTACCATAAGTCTCAATGCTTTGAAAAATTCAAAGAATTCAAGGCGGAGGCAGAGAAGCATTTCGGTAAAAGTATCAAGTCACTACGATCCAACCGTGGTGGCGAGTACCTCTTTAGAGAATTTAGGGATTACTTGTCATCAGAAATGATTATATCCTAGTTAACTGCACTAGGCACTCCACAGCAGAATGGTATAGTAGAAAGAAGGAATAGAACTCTTATGGAGATGGTAAGGTCGATGAGTTATTCGAAATTACCCAATTCATTTTGGGCACTTACATTAGAGACATCGGCTTATATTCTAAACTTGGTACCTTCTAAGTTAGTACCTTCAACTCCCGCAGAATTGTGGATAGGGCGCAAGCCTAGTCTGAGATATAGTCAGATTTGGGAGTGTCCAGCACATGTGTTGAAAGGGAACGTGGGTAAGTTGGAACCGAAAACAGAAGTCTGTTTCTTTGTCTAGTATCCCAAGGGAACGAAGGATGCTTTATTTTATAATCCTAAGGATCAGATAGTCATTGTTAGCACCAATGCTTGATTTTTGGAAGATGATTATATTATGGATCACAGGTCTAAAAGTAAAACTGTTTTGAAAAAATTAAGAGAAAATACCAGTAGAACGGAAGAGGAACCATAAGTCACTGATATCCCGTTGTCTCGTCGTAGTGAGAGGATTATTGGGATAGGTGCAGATCCCAAACTAGATCAAGGTGCTAACATTAACATGCCAGACGAGCATGTGGGTAATGGTGCTCAGGGTTCAGATTCTGTACAGCGCATTATTGCTAGTACACAGACACAAGTAGTGCCTTGTCATAGTGGAAGGGTTGTTCATTAATCCGATCGGTATATGTTCTTGAGAGAGTCTTTTGATAAGATCCTAGTAGAAATGGATACAGAATTCTGTAACTACAATGAAGCACTCTAGGACAAAGATACAAATCTTTGGCAAAAGGCTATGAATTTATAGATAGAATCTATGTATTCTAATCAAGTATGAGAATTTATAGAACCACCTAAAGGGATAAAACCCATTAGATGCAAGTAGATCTACAAGAGGAGGAGAGAAGCAGACGGGAAGGTAGAAACTTTCAAAGCTAGACTTGTTGCAAAATGGTTCACTCAGAAAGAAGGGATCAATTATGAGAAAACCTTTTCGCTGGTAGCCATGCTTATGTCTCTCTGGATTCTCTTATCCATTGCGGCCCATTTCGATTACAAAATTTGGCGAATAGATGTCATGACAGCTTTCTTAATGGAAGTCTTGACGAGTGTATCTATATGGTACAATCAGGTGGTTTCATAGTAAAGGGCCAGGAGCACATGTTGTGCAAGCTTAAGGGATCTATTTATGGACTTAAGCAGGCATCGAGGTCTTGGCATACTCGATTTGATCAATCCATAAAGTCTTATGATTTTGATCAAAGTCTAGATGAGTCCTGTGTGTACAAGAAGTGTGACGGAAGCGTGGTGGTCTTTCTAGTACTTTATATAGATGATATCTTGCTCATCGGATGTGGGGGTGTTATCTTCGGTAAAAGTATGGTTATCTGGGTAGTTCGATATGAAGAACTTGAGAGAAGTCAGTTACATCCTTAGGATCAGGATTTTGCGAGATCGAAAGCAAAAGATGTTAGGCTTGCCACAAGTAAAGTATATCGATAGCATCCTTGATCGTTTTAGCATGTAGGATTCTAAGAAAATATTTCTCCCTTTCAGCCATGGAATCACTCTATCTAAGGATCAGTATCTTAAGACACCTGATGAGATAGAGAAGATGAAGGCGGTTTCTTATGTTTCGGCAGTATGAAGCCTAATGTATGCTATGCTTTGTACCAGACCCAACATCTGTTTTGCCGTTGGCCTAGTTAGCAGATATCAGTCTAATCCAGGACAGGAGCATTGTACTACGGTAGAGAATATAATCAAGTACTTGAAAAGGACTAGGAATTATATGTTGGTTTACTAGGCAGACCGTCTAGTACCTTTGGGGTACACAGACTCGGACTTCTAGTTAGACTAAGATTTTCGTAAGTCTACCTCAAGATGTGTTTACCATGGGAGGTGGAGCTATAAGTTGGAGGAGTATCAAGCAGTCCTGCATTGGGGATGTCACCATGGAGGCTGAGTACTTGGCAGCTTCTAGAGCAGCCAAGGAGGCCACTTGGCTCAGGAACTTCCTATTGGATCTAGAAGTGGTGCCTTCAGTTCAATCGACTATTACACTTTATTGTGATAATAGTGGAGTGGTTGCAAACCCGAAGGAGCTGAGAGTCCATAAGAAAGGAAAACACATAGAGCATAAGTATCATTTGATACGAGAAATTGTACAGAAGGGTGATATTGCTGTGATCAAGATTGCATTATGGGACAACCTTACAGATCATTTTACAAAGAGCCTACCAATTAAGACTTTTGATAGTCATGTAGAGGGTATGTGAGTCAGATATATGGCAGCATGATTTTGAGTATAAGTGGGAGATTGTCAGGGTTGTATACTAAAAATCATAGATTTTATTTGGTTTTAGTATTTAATTTTATTTTTAATAAAATTATTTTTTTATTTTATGATAATCTTAATGAGCAAAATAAATGCAATATCATTTCTTTAATATTATGCATGGTTGTCCTTTATTTTGTATAGTATTTAATCAGGTGTGTAAAGTACGGCTTGCACACAGAATATCAAATTATAGATTCTTACAGAATATAAGCTTTTGTTCACAGTTTAGATGGAATTGGACAAACCATCGATACGACTGTAGCACATAGAGTTTTAGTAGGCCCGTCTTAGTAGGCCTGTCTTGGTTACGGAAAACAGATAATCAGGTGTGTAAAGTACGGCTTGCACTCTCTGTACTAGTACACTTTGTGTATATTGAACAGGACCATATTGAGGTAATTAATATTATATTGACTATATAAATTAATTCACATTCCAAGGTTATTCTGAGTGATTATACTCTTAATCCCGAAATAATTATTATTTGTATATATTTAATATTCGTTGTTTTGAATCATTAGATGGTGCGATCTTTTATGGGTCAATAGTCTCGGTGAGTTGGATAGCAGTATTAATTATATGATGAATATTAATTATTGACAGAATTCACGTTCCGATTATTCGGGATTGACGATACCCCCTTAAGGAAACTTATAAGTTTTGACCGGGTCAAATCCTGCAGGTGAATTTAATTATCCGGCCGGCAAATAAGTTAAGCAGAAGGGCTTAAGGGATTTTAAGAAGCCGATTAAATTAAATTGTCAGTAATTAAACTTAATTGGTGGGTATTGGGAATCTTAACGCGGGGAGATGAGTTAAGCATTTAATAACAAGAGTTCGAATAATTGGTTTTAAAAATATGGCTGGGAGTTCAATTACGATTCTTTAGTGGTATGAATTGTAATTTATGTTTTTATGAAATTACCTCAGGGGCATGTGGATTTTCATAATTACATTAGAAGCTCAAGTTATATTTATTCCACAAGCCCCTGCTGTAGCCCTATATATACGCGGTTATGCTAAACATAAATCATAAGTCGTCTTTTAAGATTAGGGTTTACACATATTTTCTATTGTGATTAGTTTAGTAGGTTTAAGTTTACGAATGATCGTAGCCCACTCTACGTTCGTGACTCACATCGGGAATACATTAGAATGCTTGATCGGGATTTTAACTCGAAAGATTCTCATTCGTGGTTATTGCAGTAATCGAAATCAATCTACTAGATTTCAAAAGGTATAATCCCGATTCTAACTTTGGGAGTATGGATTTTATTTTGATCGTTCGATATCAAAAGGTTTTAATCTGGAGCCTGTTTTGGCGATTGCCCGTCCAGTAATTTTTTTTATCAAAATCATATTCAAATCAATGATCTTGACAGTTTGCCTCCAATAATGGGGTCTACTGATGGCTTCGCACAGGCACCGACATGTTGTACTAAAGGTTTTAAATAAGGTGAACGTCTCGATAGACAACCTTTGAACAGTTGATTGGGATGATCTTGCCAGCTAAAAAGTCCAAGGTAATTTTGTTTTCTGATAAGGACTTACCGTTGAAAGGAAAGAGCTACAACAAACCCCTGCACATCACAGTTAAGTGTCCCCTATTACGCTTATCGATAATGGGTCAGCATTGAATGTTTGCCCTCTCCGTACAGTAATTTGTTTGGGGACGAAATCAGACCATTTCACACCCAACAATCAACGAGTCAAAGCCTATGACAACACAAGACAGGATGTTCTGGGATTGGTAACATTTGCTATTTCTGTCGGACCACTGAAAACCTCTGTGGAGTTCCATGTGTTGGATGTCCCGACATCATTCAATCTGTTGCTAGGTAGGCTTCATGACCCGAATGTTCAGGCAGTTCCCTCTACCCTCCATCAGAAACTAAAGCTGATAAAAAATGGAGCGATATTGACTATTCACGGAGAGGATAGTATCCAACCCCTGAGGACAGATGGTTTAACTCTCCTGGAAGTCTAGTATGTAGAGGGAGATGTGTTCTTGAGCGGATTTAGGTTTGATGAGGCCCAAGCAGTTTAAATGCTGTTGAAAGAAGAGGAAAATTACATCAACCCTTACGCTGTTATCATGATGAAACGGATGTCTTACTTTCCTGGGATGGGGTTAGGACGCTGATATCAAGAGATTCCAGAATCCATTCAAATGTTTTTGAGTTCACAACATTTTGGCCTGGGTTATTAGCCGACTGAAGAGGATCTTGATAAGCCGAAGAAAGGACAAAAAGGGAAAAATAGCAGATACTTGGGTACGCTGAATGGCTACTTTATTAAGGAAGGGCTCACCTTCCTTACTGTGGTTTTTCAGAACCATGGATTGATGAAAAAAGCAACTAGAAGCTGTCGGCTTGGAGATTTTCTTCAGCCACCAATTGTCCGATATAGAAGTTGAAGAAGTAGCGGAAGAAAGAGAAAGGAAAGGAAAGAAGATTCAAGAAGAAGAGGACAGGGCTGACGAGTTGGACGACACAGACATGGAAGCTTTGTTCAACGATCAGACGGCCCGAATGCGTATAGTTGACCAGGATTGCTTGATGATGGGCTATGGCACACCGGTTGACTACACTGGGCTCTTCGTGAACACAGCTTCAAAGGATGTTAATAACTGGTCATTAGATGCTTGTAATTTGCATGATTTAACTCTCAAGTCAGAGTATGAGTTTTATAAGTTTTTTCTTTGTTCTGATCAGTTGGACGTCAGTCCGAAGGCATGTCTATCTATGCACCCAAAGGTACTAGACCGTCTGTCTGGTAAACTAACATATAACCCCTAGTACTTTTCAAGTACTTGATTATATGTTTTACCGTTATCCAATGCTCCTGCATTGAATTAAACTGATATCTGCTAACCATGCCAATGACAAAACAGATGTCAGGTCTAGTGCAAAGCATAGCATACATTAGGCTTCCTACTGTCGAAGCACAAGAAGTTGCCTTCATCTTCTCTATCTCATCAGGTGTCTTATGACATTGATCCTTGGATAGAATGATTCCATACCTAAAAGGGAGGAACCCTTTCTTAGAATCCTACATGCTAAAACGAGCAAAGATTGTATCGATATAAATGGCTTGTGATAAGCCCAACATCTTTTACCTGCGTTCTCGTCAAAGCTTGATTCCTAGGATATGACTGGCTTCTTCCAAGTCTTTCATATCGAACTGGCTGGATAACCATACCTTCACCGAAGCTAACACCCACACATCATTTTCGATGAGCCACAATAGATAAGAGAATCTAGATAGACTTTAGTATGGCTACCGGTGAAAAGGTCTCCTTATAATTGATCTCTTCTTTTTGAGTGAACCTTTCATAACAAGCCTAACTTTGAAAGTTTTCATCTTCCCGTCTGCTCCTCTCTTCCTCTTATAGACCCACTCGCATCCGATGGATTTTATCCCTTCGGGTGGTTCGACAAGTTTCCAGACTTGATTAGAGTACATAGACTCTACCTTTAAATTCGTAGCCCTTTGCCATAAATTTGCATCTTTATCTTGGAGTGCTTCATTATGGTTACAGGGTTCAGTATCTGGTTCTTCTGGGATCCTGTCAAAAGATTCTCCTAAGAACATATACCGATCAGGTTGACAAACAACCCTTCCACTACAACGGGGCACCACCTGCGTATGTGTACTAGCAGTGATATGTTGTGCTGGTTCTGAACCATGCGCACCATAATTCACATCCTGCCCTGGTTGTGAAACTGGCATGTTGATGGTAGCATCAAGATCTAGTTTAGAATCCGCACTTGTCTCGATAATTCTCTTACTACGACGAAGCAATGGGGTACTAGAGACCTGTGGCACTTGTACTGTACTACTAGTATTCCCTCTCAGCTCTTCTAAAACAATTCAACTTCTAGGCTTGTGGTTCATTACATAGTCCTCTTTCAAGAACCGGGCATTGGTACTGATAATGACCTTCTGGTCCTTTAGACTATAAAATAAACCAACCTTCGTTCCCTTGGGACACCCAACAAAGAAACATACTTCCATTCTTGATTCCAACTTATTTGCATTCCCTTTCAGCACGTGTGCTGGACACCCCCAAATTCGAATGTCTTAGGTTTGGCTTGCGTTCAGTCCACAATTCTGTGGGAGTAGAAGATACTGACTTAGAAGGCACCAAGTTTAAAATGTATGCTATTGTTTCTAATGCTAATCCCCAAAACGAATCAGGTAACTCCGAATAACTCATCATAGACCTTACCATCTCCATAAGAGTCCTATTCATTTTTTTCGCTACACCATTTTGCTGTGGTGTGCCCGGTACAGTCCACTGGGATGTAATCTTTGCCTCTGATAAAAAATCCCTAAACTCTCCCAAGAAGTACTTGCCACCATGGTTGGATCGTAGGGTCTTGATATATTTATCTAGATGCTTCTCTGCTTTCGCCTTAAATTCTTTGAATTTCTCAAAACATTCAGACTTACGGTGCATCAAATAAATGTATTCATACCTTGAGTAATCGTTAATAAAATTGACAAAATACTCAAAACCTTCTCTAGCCCGGATTGCCATAGGTCCACATAAATTAGAGTGAACCAATTTCAACGGTTATTTAACTGTATAGCCTTTGGCCGAAAATGGCTTCTTGGTCATCTTTCCCTCTAAGTAGGATTCGTAGACTAAAAGTGCCTCCACTTCCAATGAACTCAAAAGTCCATTTTCAACTATTCTATTAATCATTTTTAGATTGATATGACCTAAGCGTAAGTGTCAAAGATACGTTTGGTTCATCTTAGAAGGATTCTTTCTCTTACATGGTAAATTAGAAGTGCTATTCAATTCATTCAGTTGCAGTGTATGAGAGATAGGAGTAATAATATAATGATCATCCTCCAATGTACCAGAACATATAAACCGTTTATTATCCTTAATAACCACAGAGTTATTAAAATAAACAAAATATCTGTCTTTAACCAATTTAGAAACAAAAATTAGATCCCTTCTAATAGAAGGTACATAAAGATAATTCTTTAAAATTAAAAGCCCATCTCTACTAAAATGGAGAGTGACATCTCCCACTGCAACTGCTGTCACCATTGTATTATTGCCCATATATAGGTAAATCTCCCCATCACCAAGCTGTATGATTTCTTGAAACCCTTACAATGAATTGCGCAGACATGATTAGTGGTTTCCGTATCTACACACCAAGTACTGATAGATAACACCACTAAACATATTTTCACAACTAGTAAACCAAAATTACCTTGATTGTTCTGCTTGCCGAGATAAACTGGACATTGCTTTTTCTAGTGTCCTGTTTGGTTGTAGTGAAAATATCTGCCTTTCGATTTTTTCACGCCAGTCCGTGGCACACCAACTGCTTTGAAAATTGTGCCACCTTGTTTCTAAACTTTTCTTTTCTTCTTACCTTTCTGCTTAGAAGTAAAACTATGAGACCCCGACCTGTTCATTTTTTGAAATGAATTAAGTGTTGATGGGAGTAGGAGTTAAAACATGACCTTGGTGATGTTGTGGATGAGTGTTTTGAGCTTAGATACGCATGAAAGATATGTTCGGAGAAGAATATGAGGTTCTAAGAGATGTCCGGACAAAAATATGTGAAAAGCGTGTGAAGAAAAGTGACATACATTTACTAATTTGATCATAACTCCTTGTAAAAAATGAATTTTGGTATGCGGTTTGAGACATTGGAAATTAGACTTCCGGGGCTTCAGTTTGAGCACAAGAATGACCCTATTTGGAGTTCGGACGAGAGAGATATACTCGTTTGAAGTTGGGATAACAGTGCAGTCGTAGAGACTGCTCGAGCGGTCTTTTGACGGATTGAGCGGTCTGTATCGGATAGAAGCTATAAGTTGTGGGTTTTAGGTTGGATTTCTCATTTTCCACCTTCCTCCTCTCTCTCTCTCTAGCTAAAGAGTGATCTTGGGTTTTGATTTTCGAGCTCCTTGGAGCTTTCCGTGTTCATCGGGGGTTGAGATCTTGTCGTTACCTTGAGTGAGCTACCGTTGGAGAGCGTGGATGTTCGTTGGAAGCTCCTTCGTAGTCACGCATTTGGGGCTTTGGTGGATTGGAGCTTGTTTGAGGTTCGATTCTTGATGGTGGTACATCTATGAGGTAGGATTCTATACTCTATTGTTGTTAAAGGGTGCTACGTGTAATTATAGGCATTTTCACCGGTTGAAATTGCTTGAAAATGCTTTAAATGTTTTTTTTTCATGTTTAAACCTTGTTGTTGGATAAAAAGCATGTTTTTTTTTGCTTTTCTTGGTTTATTACATGATTCGGATGTGTTGATATCCGTAGTTTTCAAAAACGTGATTTTGAAAATGGAGATTTGTGAAAATCTTGAAAACGTATTTTTGGAGGTTTGGAGCTAACCCTTGGGGTTGAGTTTCAGCTTTTAAAATATTTTGATGGAAGTATGCTTTTACATGCTAGTAGATCTCCATGTTGATGGATGTTGGATATCTTTTCATACATGTTGATGTATAACTATTTTACGAATTTTTCGTAGTTGAGCTACGGTTGGTTTTTAAATGATCTTATAGATGTACCGTGACAGTGGGTGTGTTGAGTTGGGCTTCTATTACTGCTTGGTGGAAGTCCAAAAACGTGCGCAGAGTAGGTCCCTACGGTCCTTCGGGTTAATCCCCATAAACGAGGTGGTGGGGGGGCTTAGTACCCTCGGGTTTCAGGCTCGTAAACTAAGTGGTTACGTTGTTGTGAATCTGTATAGAACTTGTCATTACTTAGCAGGTCCTGAGCGGTTTTAGAGTAATGGGTAGGAGTCTGTAGTTGCTACCTTTGTCCATGTGTGTGGCAGAGTCGGTACATAGGATTCATTTTATCTTATTTTTCCTCAACTGTGTGACCCGAGTGGAGAATACTGTTTTATTACTGTTTTATCTTATTTTTCCTCGGTTGTGTGATCCGAGTGGAAAAATAATGTTTTGTTCTTGGCTGTGTGGTCCGAGTGAAAAATAACGTTTTGGTCACTGTTTTTATTTAACTGTGAAAACGTTATCTGCTTTGTTGATATGCATGGTTTTAAGGATGAAAACGTGGGGTTTTATAAAGTAAAACTTTTTTGAGGCTTGTGTTAGCCTGATGGAAAACTTGTGATTTTGAGATGGAAAACCTTTTTGACTCCTGTAGTTGAGTCAACTATATGCTTTGTGATTGCATATCCTTCTTTACAGCTTTATAGTCTATTTCTATTGGGCTTCGGCTCACGGTGCGAGATTTTGCTGTAAAATCTTTTTCAGGTGAACGTGGTCCTATAGGTCGACCTTGAGGTGCCCGGAGGTGGCTGTTGATAAGACCTTGTTGTTTGGTTTTTGTTAGGTAGTTTATATCTTTTTTTTATATGTTTCATGTTGCAAGTAGCATGTTGTAAAGCATATGTAATTCTTATGGATGTATGCATGATTTATTGCTTTCTAGAGAACCATGGGTTTGTTGTTGTTTTCCATAGTTTCTTATTACATTTTTCATTGCTTGGTTCGACGGTTTACAAATAGAATTTTCAAATGGTTTATGCTTCATTCAAAATGTTGTGCCTCGAGGGAGGATTTGGAGCCTCGTTTGGGTGGGTTTTCTTTGGCATGGTTGCCTTGTGAGTTTAAACGATGGAAAAATATTTAAGTGTTGGGAAGGAAAAAGTTGTATTTTAAAAGCTGGTTCGGAGCTTAACCGCTCGACGGACCGCTCGAGCGGTTTATTGGGCAGTCTCTACAAACATTCTGTATTTCTCTATTTTGTTTAGATTTTAGAAAAAATTTGTTGTTTGTTTTTGAAGGCTTGGCTCTTGGAGACCGAGACCTTGGCCTTTGGGCTGCTCTTTTGCAACAAATAAACCCTCGATTGTACATTTTTTAAAAAGGTTTTAGCCTCATTTTGGTTTTGCGATTTTCATCCCTTTTCGTTTGGGCATTTGTGGCAGTTGTTCGTGGGCTTTTCGCGTGACCCAGAGTTTGGGGCATGACAAGAACCCTTTTCAGCAACAAAGGCACTGATTGGCTTCTTATGAACAACCTCAGCTGCTTAACGTTCTTTAAGTAGTTTTGCTAGGAAAAAATTGAGTTTGTTCATGGTATAATTAAGGCAGAACTACTTAAAGCTATCAGATAGTGACTGGAGTATGATATCGACTTGGATTTTCCTGTTAATTTCAGCTCAAAGGATCTCCAGTTCATTCAAATAACTAATTATCTTTAGAACATAATCCCTAACTGTGGTGCCTTCAGCCATATTTGTGTTCATCAAAGATCTTATGGCCACCTACGATTCTGATCCCTAAATATCTCTTTGAGGTTCATAATCATGTCATAGGCACTGGGCATAGACTAATGCTAATATTGCAATACATTTTACATGGAACCTAAAATGTAATACTGTGCCTCCTGATCAACTTTTTTCCACTTCTGATAAGCCTGGGTTTCCTGATCGGTCGCCCCCTCATCAGTTACTGGTGGACAAATCTTAAACAACACAAACTTATATCCTCAACAGTTAACACAATATTTAAGTTCCTTTTCCAGTCAACATAATTAGGTCTTGTTAGTTTGTTCTCTTTGAGTATTGTCGCGAGTGGATTGAAAGCCATTTGAATATTTGAGAATCACATAATTAAAAATCATTAATTATGATGAGCAAAAACTTTAAATTTTATTTTAAAATCGGCTCCCTTTACCATTTAAAAAAAAAATAGCCAGCAACTTGGTACACTATGAATAACATGCCTCGATGGGAAGATCGTCTACTATTCATCATTCGTCCAGAGAGACAAATTCCTATTAATTTTACTATTTAGGCAACAGATCATACCAAATAAAATTAAATGACATAGTTTCGGTTCTATAAATAATAGCAGTGTCTTAGATGCAGAGGATAGTATTATTTATAACTGTATATACCATCACTTAATCCCAAATTAATCGCTTCATAATGAACCCTTCAGATGGAGAAGTGATTTACACTAACAAGTATCCAAAATTATCCTTAAAGAAGGTCTGTACCAATGATACCGCAATTAATTCTCTCCGATGGGGAGGAATGCCCTAATGCCAACACACAAAATTAATTACATCACCTACAAACTAATGATGAAGACCGTGGTATTTATCTGTGAATATATTTCTTCAGCCACTTAATTTTTAAATTACTTTTGGGTGTTACAAAAATTGTTTAATTTTAACAAATTCATAATTTCGAAATATACCACACATTACAAAGATTTTGATAAAAACCTATATTACGTGTTATATGTGTAACTAATAAAATTTTTAATTCTCCATTTTTATGAAAAAATAATTTTAAATAAAACTTGAGAATTTAATTTTATTATCCAGTTACTCATATTAACCAATTTAGAAAAAATGAATTCTTAGTAATTAAACCTTTTGTTAAGCATGCAACAATAATGGTTGTGCATGTTGTCCAGAATCATACATCCACAACAAAAAATCATAAATATTATTAAACATGCATATGACAATAAATAATTAGATAATCCTAACTTCTATGGTCATTCTAAAATTCCCAAACCGTCTTATGATCCCAAGGCATCCAATTTGCCTACGCGACATGGGGTTCGACCTGTCCGGTCAGGTTGCAAGGTCTAGGGGCAGTGCCCCTAGCGGGGTCGAGGGGCAGCGCCCACGAAACCAAACACCATTCCATCAGGTCGAAACCCTGATCTGTGTCAAAATCTGCAAACATCCTAGTTAAATCCTTGACCAAACTTCATTCTGAACTATTTATGTCCAGACGGGTTAACTGTCGTCCGGATGATTTTGCTCCAGTACCTTCTCCGTTCAGATGATTCTGAGGCTCCAGACGGTCCTCCAGAAACTTTTTCGTCCAGACGGACGCTGGGGCATCCGAATGAAATCCCTCTAGATTGATTTTCTGTCGAACGAAAGGTGGGGCATTCGGACGAAATTGGGATTTTTGCACTTCATTTTTGCGAACCCTAGCTGCACCGTCATGCACCAGACCTATTCTAAACTCATTAAAACTTTGTAAAATGACTGAAAACTCTGTTGGGGCTTCCAAAACACGATTCAATCTTCAATTTCAATCTGTTAAAGATTACAAACTCGATTCTTATGTTTCCATATCAGAAGTTCACATTCAATCTATTAGAGAGAGAAGGTTACATATGATCTTATGCTCCTAATGGAGTTCACATTGATTCTACCATGATCAAAATGTCGTGGAAACCAAAAACCACCATCATACATTCATGCAATCAAACATACATTCACGTATGACCATAAAGCCAGGATAGAATGCTGCAAAACAAAGGGTAACACTATTCTAACCTACCCAAACCCCAGATGCATAGATCAACAGATATAGACAATATGGATTTGATTCAATCGATATGCAACATCAAAGACCGCTCTGATACCATTTATAGGGAATTGAATCCCAGGAAACTAAGACGGTGCATATGAATCGAGTCAAATATGGCGCGGCACAAGATCTATAACATACAAAAAAAACTGTGCGATGCCAAACCGTTCGAACGGATGGAGAAACTGTCCGGACAGAATCCGTATGAAAAGATCAAAAATAAATCCCAAACTGTGAGACAAAAACCCAATACACCCACATGGTGGAATAAGGATTATACCAGCACAATCCCACTGATTTGATCACGTTTCTGTTTATGAACTTGAATCCAAAGATCAACATGGTTGTAATCCATCAATCTTTTCTCTATTCAGATCTTCTACTGTGTTTTCAAACGGTGAAAACACGAATTAAGTGTGGGCTTAGGTGCTTCGTGCTCCCAACCCTATCTGGCTACCTCTCTTTTTTTGGTTCTCACAAATATGTGCAAAAACCTATAAGACTGAATGAATGAATTTGGCGGCCAGGGTTATAACGACATATAAATAGGCTACAGTAGGGACATGTGGAGTAAATAAGACATGGACTTCCAATGTAATTATGAAATCTTGCTTCAACTCAGAAGCAATTTTATAAAAACATAAATTATAATTAATTCTACTAAAGAATTATAATTGCACTCTCAGCCTTATTCTCAAAACTAATTATTTGAGCTTATATTATTAAATGTTTATAATTCTCCCCACGTTAAGATTACAGATACCCACCGTTTAAATTAAATTACTGACAATTATATTTAATCGGCTTCTTCGATAATTTCTTAAGTCATTCCGCTTAACTTATTTGACTGCCGGAATATAAAATCTATATGTAGGGTTTGACTGAGTTAAAACTTATAAGTTTCCTTAAGAGGGTATCATCAATCCCAATATTTTGAGACGTGAATTCCTTCAATAATTAATATTTATCATATAATTAATATTGTTATCTAATTCACCGTGATTATTAACCCATATAAGATCGCACCCTCTAATGATTTAAAAGAACGAATATTAAAATATACAAATAATAATTATTTCGGGATTAAGAGCATAAACACTCATAACAATCATGGTGTGTAAATTAATTTATTAAGTTAGTATAAAATTAATTACTCCAACTTGGTCTTGTTTAATACACACAAAGTGTACTAGTACAATAAGTCGAAACAATTATTATTCCCCATAATTAAGAGAGATCTACTAAAATATTGTGTTATAGCCATACCGATGGTATGTCCAATTCCATCTAAACTGTAAACAAAAACTTATATTCTATAAGAATCGATAATTTGGTTTTCTGTGTGTAAGCTAAACTTTACACACCAAATTAACTACTATGTAGAATAAAAGACACCCATGCACAATATTAAATAAATAATAAAACACATATATTGCTCATAAAGATTCTCATTAAAATGAAAAAATAATTTTTATTAATAAATAAAAAATAATACAAAAAATTCAAACATAATTTTTAGTATACAACCCTAACAAAAGCAAGTTTAGCTGGCTTAGAGGCTACCCTAGAACTAGGGGCAAAGAGATTAGAAGTGATGCAGACATAGCATTGGTGGTTTCGCAAGCAAGAGGAGAATGGAAAGTTAAAGATGAGACCCTAATTCTCTACCATCAAGAGCTGGAGAAACTGATTCCATGCTTTGAATCGGTGGTCTTCACCCTTGTTCCAAGACTGCATAACAAGTTTGCCGACGCCTTGGCTACTCTAGAATCGATGATCAACATACCATCTGGAGTTAGGATGAGACCACTGGTAATTGAGTAGAAGAGAAAGCCGGCATATGAGATGACAATAGCAATCGAAGAAAGCACAGGCAAACTCCCTTAGTACTTTGATATCCAGAATTTTGTGGGGAAGGGAGAATACCCTAAGTTTGCCAACAAAAAGGATAAAAGAGTGATTAGGAAACTATCTGCACAATTTTTCATTTGTGAAGGAAAGTTGTACAAACGAGGGCACTTCAGAGTCAACAAGATATGCGTTAGTAGTGAAGAAGGTCAAAAACTGATGAAAGGGATACATGCTGGAGTCTGCGGGCCTCACATGAATGAAAATATGTTAGCCAAGAAGATCTTACGACAAGGGTATTTTTGGATGACAATGGAAACGGACTGCATACAGTTTGTGCGAAGATGCCTTAAGTGTTAGATCCATGCAAATCTCATACATGTTCCCCTATCCTAACTGTATATCTTGACGTCACCATGGTCGTTCTCAGTTTGGGGAATCGATGTGATTGGCAGAATAACACCGAAGGCCTCGAATGGTCATGAAATGATTTTAGTGACCATTGACTATTTCACCAAGTGGGTAGAAGCTTCTTCTTACTCAGTGCTAAAAGCCTCCCATGTTGCCAAGTTCATTAAGCAAACATCATTTGTCGATACGGGGTTCCCCATGAGGTTATCTCGGATAATGGATTACACTTTCAAGGAGAAGTCTTGCACTTTTTCGAAGATACCGGATAGTAGCCCACAAGTCATCACCATACAGGTCGCAAACCAAATGGGACAATTGAAGTAGTAAATAAGAACACCAAGAAGATTCTGCAGAAGATGATCAGTACACATCAAGATTGGCTAAAACAGCTACCGTTTGCACTGTGGGGATACAGAACATCAATTTGATCTTCAACAAGAACCACACCTTACTCCTTAGTGTATGGGATGAAAGCTGTACTTCCTATTGAAGTGAAAATTCCTTCACTGAGAGTAGTGGCTGAGGGCAACATCCCAGAAGTGAAATGGCAGAGGAATCGGATGGAGGATCTACTCTTGTTTGATGAAAGGAGGCTACATGCTCTATTCCACAAACAAGGATACCAAATGAGGATAGCCAAAGCATTTAACAAGAAGGTTAAGACCTGGGATTTAAGAGAAGGTGACTTGGTCCTTAAGGAAATCAGGGCTTTAGTTTTTTTATCCAAGGGGCAAGTTCAAGCTAAACTAGGCTGGGCCGTATCTGATTAAGACTATGATGACTGGTGGTGCTGTAATCATCATGGACTTGGATGGCAACACATTCTTTACCCCGATCAACTTGGACCACGTCAAAAAGTACTACCCTTAAAAGAAAAATAAAATAAAATAAAAAGGTCATTGGGGTGAAAATCAACAAGGTAGCCCAGCCAAAAGTTTGAGCAGCTCGTAAGTCCGAAAACCCAAAAGGGCAATCTTGGCAAAAGTTATGGCATCACAAAAAAAGAGTGTTAATACTCGAGAGTCAACCAAGCCCGAACTGTGTTGCGACCTGATTCTATTTCTTGGGATACATAGACAGCTTCTTTCAAAGAAATTCGACCACTTCCATTCAGTTTTAGCCATCTTTGAATCCAAGTAATGATCAATGCAAATTTGTCTTTGAGTTTTAATAACTAAGTCATTTAAATTGCAAGAATCAAAAAACTTTAAATAAATTGGAACCTTTTTAGATAAAAGTGGGATGTTCTCATTACTTTAGCTGCGATTACAAGGTTTCAAAAATAAAGACGGGCACGCAAGTCCCAAACTCTAAATAAAAAAAAGAAAAGCTACGAAATCCTAAGAGCAAAGAAGATCCCTCAAGTCTTCATTCTCTTTGCCTTTTGTCCTCCCTCTTCTTTGTCTCCTCTCTCTTTTTCCTAGATCAGTCATGCCTTGTACTCTTCGCGGAGCTTCGGGTACTGCAGCTTCGGGTATTGTAGCTCCTGCATCTGCATCAGTGAACGAGCTTGCCAGGTCTTCTAGTACCTCACCATAAATGGAGCCTAAAGGGGAGACGAGTACATACGACCCTGTACGCTGCAGAATATGATCTGACTCCTATCGAACTGTTGCATAATTCGGTGAGGGCAGTAGAAAGTGGACAGTTGCAAGCCAATCAGCAGGACACCAGGATGATCCATAGTAGTCAAGGTCATAGTAGGGATCCTTCACAAGGAGCACTGCCAAGTGATGTTTGTCCCCAGCAGTGAGGAAAGATACTGTCTCTAAGCCACATCGGTAGTGCATATCTGGTAGAAAGGACGATGGATGAGAGTAGCAACACTGTACCTATCTGTGGCCGATTTCTATAAAAGATTTACCTTCTCCATCAGTTAGATCTATAAATAGAGAGAAAAGAGGTAAGAATCAAGTGAAATTAGTAAAATGAGAGATATGCAGGAAAATAAAGAGATAAAGTGGAAAAAAAGAGAGAAAAGAGGTAAAATTCGAGAAAAATTAGCAAAAAGAGAGAAAAACGATAAAAATTGAGAGAAATCAGCAGAGAGAGAGAGAGAGGGAGAGAGCGAAGGAGCGAACGCAAGTGCATAATCAGTTCTACAAAAATGGTCGACGAAGACTACGAGATGGATAAAGGACATGATGATGGGCCCTTAGCGCCCAAAGCCTGAATTGGATGAAGGGGTAGAAGAGGACATGATGATGGGACCTTAGTGCCTGAGCCTGAACCGGATGAAGGGGTAGGATGATCGGGAATCAGGAGAGCGACTTCGGAAGACATCAAAGTGCATGACAAAACATGAGCACGCAAAGTGTTTTGGGTACTTGTAACAAGTAAATTAGCATGAATGTGCTCGTGAGGGTTGAGTCGGAAGGTGAAACTGACCCACTTGAGGGCGCAATGAGGGGGCCCTGAAAAAAGCGCTGAGAGAGAATGAGTTGATAGTTAAAGAGGCGAGTAAAAGAACCGACAAAGGCCTGGGGAGAGAATGAGTTGGTCGTCGAAGACTCGTGGAAGAGCCCAGTGGGAGGTTCTTTTGATGAGAGAGGATTGTTGAAGGTTGTGTGTGATAATATGTTTTTAAAAAGGAATGTCGGCAAAAGGAAAGAAGAACGAAAAAGGAGAGATTTGAGTGATACCTGGAGAAGTAGAGAACTATCGGCGAAAGTAGTGGCCACACCCCGGTGAATAGCGTCTAGGCTAATCAAACTCTCTACAACTACCACCAGAATAAAGTCCTCCCCCGACCACATCTGGCTAGCAATGTCGACCAGCAGGGAACTGACTCGGCCGTCTGAGGAGACAAGGGGATTGCGAGACAGTAGGCAGAAGCACAAGGCATGCCGGTGCTCCAACTGAAAGCCAAGATCACCAGTGGGACAGAATCTGTCAATAATCCAAGGGATGTCAAGGCAATGATCAGATGTCATGAGAGAAACGTCCTTCTTAGATAAGCCGCTGAGCCATATCGTCTGCTGCCAATAGAAGAGAAAATGAGTTAGCACTGCAACAGACTTCCTCGAAGCAAGGTTCAGGATGGCAGCAAACTCCTCTACAGTGGGGCATAACTCTTTGAGGCCAAAGAAAAAAACATGGGCCTATGGATCTCATAACTGTGTAGCGGCCCTCAGCAGTGGCTTGTTGATTTTGACGGCCCTCAGAGAGAATAGAGAGTTGATGCCGAAAGATGCAAAGTTAAAGCGCTCAATGGACGAGAACTCATCTATCCATTCGGAGAGGAAACAACGGAAGGAGGCCATAATGTTGAAAGAGACGTGGAATGAAGGGCTCCAGTCCACCTTTTATAAGGCAAGAGGAGGCTAGACATCAGAAGGCTCGAAATCACTTGAGATTCTTACGGCCACAACATTCACATATCACGACCACAACCTCTGACATCACGATCACAACTGTCATTCAGGCTATAAACTTATCTTCTTTGCGACCGAGTCCTTTGTTTGTGTACTTGCTCACGACTGCCACATTCGAACCTCGCGCTCGCAACCTTTTAAGGTTGCGGGAGTACCTTTTCATGCACTTTTTGTACCTTTTCATCTTTTTTTGCTTATTTCAAAAGTTATTTTCTCTTGAACATGAACACATCGTTGCATTTATACAAGTTATCCACTTTGTTTAGAATAAGTGTAAATTTTTCTTTTTTTGCGAAGTTTAGGCAGTAACTCGAAACTTGTATCATGCATTGTACAGCTAAGACGGCTTAAATAATAATAAAGATAAAACTTTTCATGCAAAAGATACAGGCAAAACCATATTTTCATAAATAAAATAAAAATAAAAAGACTTGAAGACTTGAGTGTATGTGAAGCTGCGGGCCCCTGCCCCTTTATCAAACAAAAGCTGTACACGTAGGCCCAAAAGTCCAAATGTATCTGAAGCTATGGAATAAGTAAAGTCACACATAAGGGGGGGATTTCTCAGCTAACACTCTCTCTCAAAAGCGTCTCTGGCAAACCCGACAGGGAGGAAGAAGAATAGAGGGCCCAGCACCTGAGGGGTCGGCTTTAGAAGAGTTGAACATCACCTCAAGATCATCTTCATGATCATCATCACTGCTGGAAGAAGATATGACTCGAGAGCGGCTCCGGGCAGATGAAGCAGATCCACGAGTAGAGCAGGGTCGGGAGGAGGCACGGGACCCACGATGCCCACCTCATGCAGGACCTTGAACTGAAGCCTGCAGCTTTGGAAATGAAATAAGGATAAGTACAGGAACATAATGCAGAAGGAAGATGAAGAATTGAACAGTGAAAAGAAACCAGAAGATTCTCACCGTTACTATAGCCTCGAGGGTAAAGGCAATACCAGCCGCTCGGAGGGAAGCATCCTGCTAGGGAATCAGAGTCCTCATGCGAGACATTAGGGGCAGATGACCATCTACCCATGCTTGGTCAACTTGCAGAAAAGAAGCAAGAGTTGAGCAAAGTAAAAAAAAAAGTTGAAAAGGAAAAAGCCTTAGAATAAAGTCAAACCTGAGCAACGTCCACTCTGAACTCCAGAGCTGGTGAAACCAGAATAGGGAGGTCAAAAGGATATCCCGCAACAAAAATAGTGATAGCCCAAGGAACCTCTACAATCGCTCTGGCTCCCCCTGCTCTGGCACCTGTCGCTGCCGCTGCTGCTCCTGCTCCTCTCTTGGCTCTAACTGGTTTGGCGGGAAGATCTCCTGCAATCTATGGGCAAGGACCTATCGGCCCCATCAGGTGTCGCCTCGCCCACGCTGTGTAATCTCTTGCGGGCTCTTGTAAGGTAGATGCCTAGACTCCAACCATCTCCAGTATAACGTCCAGTTCGCTCTTGATATTAGTCTGGCGGATGCGAGTCGCAGGCGACATCGGAATACGGAAATGATCTAGGCCGAGAGATTGGTGAACGACCCTCTCTCCAAGATACTATTCCTTGCAAAAGGGACCCGTCAGCAGGATCCTCATGGAGGTGACATCATGGCTGCGCATCAGGTCTGCGCCTACTCTCTCCTCCACTCCTCTCCAGACATCTCATCGTACCTACAAAAAGGGAAAGATATCCAATAAGAACAAAAAACAGTGGCAATGAAAGGAAATAAAGTTTCGCAGTTCAAAGAAAGAAGACGTACCAAATTACGAGTCAGTCTGTCCAGAAAAAGCCAAAACCTGTCAAGGTTTTACCCTCTAATTTCGTCTCCCTAAACTCTTTCATCGATCGGGCACCGTGAGGAATCACCAGAGGATCTGCATGAGAGTTCGCTAGGGCGTGCATCCCAAGGAACTCATAACTATAGAGCTGTAAGAGAAAGGATCAGCGAGATGACAGATATGTATATAGATGAAAGTGTAGAAAAGAACAGAAACAATGATATACCTCCCAGATCTGCCAGTACCCGGTGATTCTCAACTCCTGAGGAATTTGCGTCACGGCCCTAATAAAGCCATACAAGGTAGTGAGAGCAACACCTCCTCAGTCGTGGTAGCAACCCGGTCCAAGTGGTGAAGAGCTCCCAAATAGTGAAGATGGATGGTATTTTGCTTGTTCGCAAACAAGGAAATGCCGAAGATGTATAGAAGAAAGGCTCGTGCAACCCACTCATAATGGCGAGGCTTGAAACACTGGAAATGTCTAAAATGATTGTAGAACCAAGTGTACTGACCCAACCCTTATCCATCTAGAAGGGTACTGTGCCGAGGAAGTATGTCAGCGCCTTAGAAGATTGATGGATGTCAGGATCAAAAGGGATGGAATCTCCACCAACTATGACACCGATAATCATCGCAAAGTTAAGAGGAGCCAAAGTGGCCTCAAAAGTTAGGAAGTGGATGGTGTTGGTGGTATTTCACCACCTCTCGGTGAGAGCCGTCAGTTAAACTCGATCATTGCCGATGTCACCTAGTAATGATATAAATTTGTTGAAACCTACTCCATCAAAGAAGGCTTGGCTCTGTGCTGGAAGGGCCTCGTGCCACTCTAATGCACTTCCAGAGCCGCTGAAGCCCCGAATATGTTCGGTAGCCTGAAAAGGCAAAAAAAACAAAAATTAAGGAAGTGATCAGAAGATATAGTAAAAACCTGTCAGATCATATGGAATGTAAAGAAGAGAGATATCCAAGCCCTAGTCAAATGGGAAGCGTTGTCTAGGTCCTAAGTCCGTAAAGCGTCTTAGGTTTTTCAAGCCATAGTGATCTAGGCACCCTAAGCCTTAGTGCGCTAGGCATCCCATGTTTGAAATCCTTATCATATGCGAAGCGTTGTCTAGATCCTAAGTCCGTAAGGCATCTTAGGTTTCTCAAGCCCTAGTGATCTAAGCACCCTAAACCCTAGTGCGTTAGACATCCATGTTTAAAACCCTAGTCATATGTGAAGCGTTGTCTAGGTCCGAAATCCGTAAGACGTCTTAGGTTTGTTAATCCTTAGTGCACTAGGCATCCCATGTTTGAAACCCTAGCCATATGCGAAGCATTGTCTAAGTCCTAAGTCTGTAAGGCGTCTTAAATTTCTCAACCCCTAGTGCGCTAGGCATCCATGTTTAAAACCCCAGTCATAAGCGAAGCGTTATCTTGGTCTTAAGTCCGTAAGGCGTCTTAGGCTTGTTAAGCCCTAGTGCGCTAGGCATCCCATGTTTGAAACCCTAGTCATATGCGAAGCGTTGTTTAGGTCATAAGTTCGTAAGGTGTCTTAGGTTTGTTAAGCCCTAGTGCGCTAGGCATCTCATATTTAAAACCCAAGTCATATGTGAAGTGTTATCTAGGTCCTCACTCCATAAGGTGTCTTAGGTTTTCTAAGCCCTAGTGATCCACGCACCCCAAGCCCTGCTTCCCAGGCGCCCCAAGCCTTGCTTCCCAGGCGCCCCAAGCCTTGCTCTCTAGGCACCCGTGTTCTAAATTCTAGTATCTAGGTGTTTTATTCAAAGAACCCCGGTCATCTAGGAATTTTATTAGTTCCTTAGTCTAGTGTTCAAAGCCTGTTGTCTTAGGCCTCTAGTTCTAAGTATCATATGATGTGGTTTGCATGTAGATTGCATTGATATCCATTATAAAGTTTCTATGTTTATGAAACTGTTTGTCGTGTTATCAAGTTTTCTTTTTTAAATTGCATAGCAAATATATGTTAAGCAGTTTAACTGGGGCAATGGTTTGGAGTCTTTAATCATGCGCATTCATTACAAGTACTAGGAAACCTAAACATGCATTTTACGTTCAAAAGTCAAACAACAAGCATGCTTTAACATTATGAACTGAAGAAAAGAGAAGAATACCTATCGCATGGTTATGGCATGACAAGTGGGCAAGAGGCTCACGGAGAAGAAGATCAGGAGCCACATCAGCAACCGGAGGCTAGTACCTCCTCATACTGCCCTAGTTCAATTGGTGTGGTACTGGAACATATCAGAGAGGATCAAATGGACCTAGGATACACTTGCTGGCATGAGGATTCAAAAAGCCGGCCACCTCTACTTTAGCAGCCACTTGCTTTGCTGCCTGCGGTGCCGCTGCCCACGCCGCAACCTCCTCTATCGCTGCACGATCCGCTGTCGCCTAAAGTAGGGCCCATTTTGCCTCAATCGCCAAATCCTCCATTGTCCCCATAGAAGTGGAGGGTTGAGGGTCAGACACCCCGCCAATAGGTACGTTGGAACCAACACCTCTAATGGCACCCACAAAAGTGCTGTCAATAGCGGAAGGTTTGCGTTGTGCCCCAAGGTCATCGTCTTTGCGACCATGGCCCGCCATGAATAAGAAAAGAAGGAACAATAGAAGTGTGAACATCCTCCGAGAGTGAAGATACAATGCAGAAGTAACCGAAAATGCTAAAGCTTCGGGAACCTTAGAGCACCAACGGAGAGGATGGGAGTTAGAGAGTGAGAGTAAAAGATGCAAATAGTATTGACCTACACGGTCTGGGGCCTTTAAAAACCCTATGGAAGTTGCGATTGCAACATCCAACGTTCGCGGTCGCATCTTAGTTAAAGCGTTTCCTTACGACCGCAACCACCGATTGAGAAAACACTTGCGGTTGTGACCTGAGCTAAACATCATGTCACGACCTGGAACCTCGAACCCTATGGTCGCAAACTCTATTTGTGGCGGGAATATTAATTTTCAGTCAATGATTGCATTTTCTGTCATTATTGCCCTTAGAGGTGTGTTTGTTTTTCTTATTTTTGGATTAAAAATAGTTTTAAAGTCTTGACTCGACTTTTTAATGATTTTTTATCCTATTTCCGTTCAAATTTTTAGGTCTTGACTCAACCTATTAATTTGTGGTTTTGTTCCGATAAAAAATAGTTTTAAAGTTTTGACTAGACTTTTTAATTATTTTTTTATCTCGTTCTCGTCTAAATTTTTAGGTCTTGACTCGACCTATTAATTTGTAGTTTTCTCCCGATAAAAATTATTTTAAAGTCTTGACTTTACTTTTTAATTATTTTTTTTATCCCATTCTCGTCCAAATTTTTAGGTCTTGACTCAACCTATTAATGTGGTTTTCTCCCGATAAAAATTATTTTAAAGTCTTGACTTGACTTTTTAATTATTTTTTTATCCCGTTCTCGTCCAAATTTTTAGGTCTTGACTCAACCTATTAATGTGGTTTTCTCCCTATAAAAATGATTTTAAAGTCTTAACTCGATTTTTTAATTATTTTTTATCCCGTTCTCGTCCAAATTTTTAGGTCTTGACTCGGCTTATTAATTTGGGATTTACTTATGATAAATATAGTTTTAAAGTCTTGACTTAAATTTTTAATAATTTTTTATCCCGTTCCCATTCAAATTTTTAGGTTTTGACTTGACCTATTAATTTGTATTTCTTTCCCGATCGAAATAATTTATAGGGTCTTGACTTGATCCTTTTATTATTTATCCCCAACTGAGTTCTTAGATCTTAACTCGATATTTAAATTATTGTTTCTTTGTGCTCCTTTAGGTCTTGACTCGACCTTTAGGGTTTCTTTTGACCTATTTATATTTGCATCACGCTCTGCATCTTGCATCATGCATCTTTTGCATTTGCTTCGAAACTACATCTTGGTTTGATCCCTAACAATGGGGTACGTAGGCAGTTTGATGGAAGTTCGAGTACGACCACAGTCATATGCGTGCTTGTGTATTTGTATCCTAAGATTAATGGCTTGATCAAACAAGTGTTGTCTCTGGATCTTTGACATAACTCGCATCACGCGTTGCTGCGCTAGTTGTGTCAAAGATGGAAAACTGTAAACACCCCAATTTGACCCCGTCGAATCTTAGGCTTATCAGGGTGAATCTAATGATGAAAACCAAGTGGGATGATGTGCATAGTCTCCGAATGATTGTCGGGAAATGATCCAAAATTAGTACTTCGGGAAATTGAACCGCATGATTACAACATTTGAACCTTGAGGCCGCAAACTTGCAAACCTCTCGACCTAGTTGTTCACAAGCCCCTATGGTTGCTCCCACAACCTTGGAATATTGCGCCTATAACCTTGTTATCTAGACCGTAACAAGAAATCCTAACAAATGTCACGGTACCAACTTCCGTTGTAACGATCGCAACCTTCAAAGGTGGCAACCACAACTTGTTGGAGAATATTCTGAGCCTCAGACGTGTCACCATTCCATTGGGTATTGTCATCTACATAAACGTACCTCTGGTATGACTTTTAGAGGACGAATTCTTGACGTCAATACTCTACTGGAGTGTTTACTCGAATCCTGACTTATACTACTGCCTACTAACCGAGGTACTGGAATTGGAGCGTGCTCGGCAATTGGAGGGACGATCGCTGCATTTCACTATTTGAGGATGCATCTAGAATATCATGCTACAGGTATATTTTCTAGATCCCCAACACTTCCCTCTCCACATCTTCTACCCCCGTGGAGAGGTCGGGTTAAATTTCTAATTCCAATATTGTTGTTTGCGTGCTTTATTATTTTGATTCAACATGTTATTCGCATGTTTTATTCGTGTGTTTTGTTCACATGTTTTCATATCTTGATTTGAAATTATTGTTTGGATCGCATCTTTTATATGTCACTGCTTTGACCCTTTAGCACCTGGATCATGTTTGTTTTGTCATAGTTTTGATAAGATCTGCTTTAAAGTTATTTTGTGATTCTGTTTCACATTGCATGTTTGCACCCTACACACTATTTGTCAAAATTCAGTAAAAAAGTGCCTAAATTCCTTGCAGTTGCCACATTCAATGTTGCGGGCGTGACTTTCTGGCACTCACATCATAATGGTCGCAACACTGTTCTTTGCGCATGTGAACTTTATCTCTATTTTTCTTGCGACCGCGACATCAGTATGTCACGGCTGCATACTTTTGTCATTTGCAGTAGCTTAAATACCATTGTTAAAATATTGTGTTGATAGTATATGATGTCTAGTATGAAGACAGTGCCATTTTCTCAGAATCTTGTTATTTTATTTACCTCATATCGTGTTTACCATAGCTCAATTTTAACATGATTAAGGTTTATTGGCTTCTTTTGAGATTATCATCTTCTTTTGCTATTGCATGTGGCGTTCATCATGTATCCTTAGTATAGATTTTGCATGTTTTAAGATTCCTTCTTTTTTATTCTTTATCTTTTCTTATTACGTGTTTATATACATATGCTATGTAGTTTCATTACTTAATTTTGGATGTTCTCTCTTCACCTCTATTTTCTTTATTTGCATGCATTTGAAGATTGAAATTTAAGAACCAATGATGATTAGTAGAGGTCAAACTCACGGTTGGGCGAAAAGGGTACCTAACACCTTCCCCGATTCGTACCTTAGCTCCCAAACCTATGTTTTCTCTGGTTAACGTTTTAAAGATCTTTGACTCATTATTTTTTTTCTTAGTTTTTCTTAAAAACCAAGTGACGACTCTATTTTCAAATAAAAGAGTTTTCAAAACATTTGATTTTTCAAAGCGTTAAAATCTTTTTTGAAATAAATCCTTGAATTTCCTATTTTTGAATAAAACCCAAAATTCCGGCTCCACATTTGGTTTTTTGGTGCATCCTTTTTAGTTTAAATTGACTTATTTGGAAGATTGTTCTACAAGAAAAATACTCTCTTTTACTTCTATCTTTTACAAGGAAACGAAACGTTTCGGTTTTAATCTAAATAAAGTTCGATTTCCTTTAATTAAGTTTGATGCGGTTTTATTTTAAATTCTCGAATTCGGGTTTCTTTCCTATCTATCTTGTTGGGTTTTATTGTTACATTTTTTGGGCGTAATAGATTGGTATCAGAGTTCTAGGTTCGAATACCAAGGAGTTGAGAAAATGGTTGATCCATTGTGTAAGAGCATGCATTGACATGTGACATTCATGTATTAGTGTGTTTGCATGATATATCTACCAAGTGACTTATTGTTTGCATGCTATGTGGTATTTGGGTATGAAGGTTGGATTTTTTGTATGATGAGTCTTGCCCTTCAGCGTCCGATCGACTAGTTCGGGGTTCGAGTTAGAAAGGCGTTTAGCTGAGTTCCTAAAGAAGGGGATATGCATGCCCCGCAAGAGCAAGTGGGCAGTGTAGATGTTATCCAGGAGATGCTCACGACTATGTGAGCTTTAGCCGAGGTGGATAGGGGAGGAGCAAGAGCTCCCGAGCTAAGACCTACGGTGGCGATGACAGAGTTTCGACGATTGGATCCTCTAACATTTTCTAGGGAACCTAATCTCAAGGTTTCTACCGAGTGGTTAGAAGTGTCCATTATGATCTTTGATACGCTTGAGATTATAGAGGATGAGTTGAGGGTAAGATTGGTGGTGTTCCAACTTTAGGAAGATGCGCGGGAGTGATAGAAGTTTGCCAAGACAACTGTGGAGGGAACGTGGGTCGCTTTCACTAGGGTCTTTCTGGAGAAGTATTTTTCAGGGTCATCAAGGGATACCTACCGGGAGGAGTTTCTCTCCCTCATCCAGATTTGCGAATTTGTTTTGATTTGCACCGGAGATGGTGGCAATAGAAGAGTTGCGCACCAAGCGCTTTGAGTGGGGTCTTCGACCCTCCATCAATGATAGGATTGCGGCTCTAGGATTTTGGGTCTACATAGAGCTAGTGGAGGCCACCATCAGAGTTGAGAATGCAATGGTTGAGAGCCGTAAGATCAGGGAAAGTAAGTCACAGCAAGGGGTACGAGTGCACAGTCAGATGGGCGCCAGTTTAAGATACAGAAGTCAGGAGGTCCTAGTTCTTTTTCTACAAGGACTGTTTAGCAACCACATTCGGTACCCACACCGTCTATTGCTTCATCTGGACATTCTGAGTGTCGATAGATAGTTTGCTTCTTGTGCAAACAATTGGGACATCTTGTTAGGGAATGCCCACAAAAAGGGGAGCCATAGGGTCAAGCTTAGGGGAGAGCCCCATTTTCTTGCTATCAGTGTGGTCAAGCGGGTCACATACTTTGGGGCTGCCCTTAGGGAGGGAATATTCAGAGTGTCTTAGGAGCAAATCCAAGATAGGCATCTTAGGACGACAGGGTTATGGCCAGTCACAGCAGCAGTTGGCGATGCAATTGACAAGGACCACAGGAGTGGCTATTTCAGCCTAGTCAGTGAGATAACGTGGAGCTAGGGGGAACAGCGGGCAGAATTAGGGGAACCAGGGACGAGCGTATGCCCTTGCAAAGCCCAGTACTTCGGTGGCACCTGCTGTGCCAGATACCACAACTAATCTATCGATCATCTGAGGTACCTTTGTAGTGTACCGTTCTTGGAAAAGTGTCTTGTTGACACCAAAGCGTCGCATTCATTCATCTCATCCGTATTTTCATCAGCATTAGGGCTAGAGGTAGACATCTTGAGTAGTGCCTTATGTATGGAGACACCGATTAGTGGGACTACCATGTTGAGACGTGTTTGTAGAGCTTGTGAGATGGAGTTAGTCGACCACAGTTTAGTGTTCGAATTCATTCTGCTCGATATGACTTCGTTTAATATTATATTAGAGATGGACTTGTTGACTACCTTTCGTGCCTTTATCGATTGTGACCGGCGACTAGTATTTATTTGCACACTAGAGGGAGATTCCTTTTATTTTGTGGTTTGGGTGACCAAGATGACAACTTAGTGCCTAAACCTCATAGTTTGCGGGGTCGTGATAGCTTTAGCCTCCTTTTCTTTGCCTTGTCTACGAGCGAGACTAACTTCACTCGTGGAGAGCTTCCTCTCGTTGTTTGTGAGTTTTTGGTTGTCTTTCTAGATGATTTGTTTGAGCTTCCACCATGATAGAAAGTTGAGTTTTCCATTGATCTCATTCTAGGGACCGCCCCTATTTCTATGCCTTTATACTATTTTGCGCTAGCCGAGTCATTGGAGTTGAAGGTGCAAGTCTAGGAGTTGTTGGATAAAAGTTTTATCCATCCTAATGTGTTACCTTGGCGAGCTCCAGCGTTATTTGCGAAGAAGAAGGATGGATCTTTGCATTTATGTATTGATTATCGTAAGTTAACTCACGTGACCGTTAAGAACAAGTACCTTATGCTTCATATCGATGATTTGTTTGATCAGCTGAAAGGCTCGTGTTACTTCTCCAAGATTCATTTGAGATCAGGTTATCATCAGTTGCAGGTCAAAGAGGAGGACATCTCGAAGACTGCTTTTGGACCTATTACGGGATTTTTGAGTTCCTAGTCATGCCATTTGGACTGATTAATGCGCTGGCGACATTCTTAGATCTCACAAACCATATCTTTCACCCGTACCTTGATAGGTTCGTAGTTGTATTTGTGGACGATATTCTCATTTACTCACCACCAGAGGAGGCGCATCTTTGGATTGCCTTACAGTTGTTGCGAGAGCATCATTTATATACAAAGTATGATAAGTGTGAGTTCTAGTTGCTCAAGGTTAAGTTTTTGGGGCATGAAATTTTGGGAGACGGGGTGGCAGTGGATTCTTCTAAGATAGAAGCTGCGATGAGTTAGGAGAGGTCGAAGAACGTGTTTAAGATTTAGAGTTTCTTAGGCTTAAAGGGTTACTATCGACGGTTTGTGAAGGACTTTTCTAGGCTTGCAGCGCCTATGACATGCCTCACGCCAAAGGAAATTAAATTCGTGTGGAGTAATAGTTGTGAGCTCACCTTTCAGACATTAAAGAAGAGGTTGACCAGCGCACCTATTTTGATTATACCTAAGAGGGGACTTGGTTATGCCGTCTATTGCGATGCGTTTCATGAGCAGTTAAGTTGTGCATTGATGCAATAGGGCAAAGTGGTTGTCTATGGATCGAGACAGTTGAAGACGCACAAAAAGAACTACTCATAACTTGGAGCTTGCAGCAGTGGTATTCACTTTAAAGACTTGGAGACATATTTTGTATGGAGAGCGCTTTGAGGTATTCTCGGATCATAAGAGTTTGAAATACCTATTCTCGTAGAAGGATCTAAATTTTGTGCTAGAGGAGGTGGATGGAGTTTTTTAGTGACTATGATTTTGAGTTGCAGTATCATCTGGACAAGGTTAACGTGGTGGCTAATGCCCCCAGTCAGAAATCCTTGAGCTCTTTAGCTCGTGTTGCCATTGGAGAGTGGAGTATGCTCAGAGAGGTTGGTGAGTACGACCTATATCTTGATGAGTCTAGTGACTATGCTACCTTGTTCACGGTGGTTTCTCAACCCACCCTTGTTCATCGCGTTGTGGTGGCTCAACAGCAGGATGTGGAGAGCCAGATGTTTTAGGAGCAACTATCGAGTGGCGAGGATGCCAAGGAGTGATTTATTCACTTCGATCAGAGTTTGAGGTTCGCAGGGGGGATCTTCGTGCCGGAGTTATGTTATGATGACGGGCTCCACGAGTTTCATCATTCTCGTCTTGCGGTGCATTCGGGTGGCACCAAGATGTACCATGATTTACGTAGAAAGTTTTAGTGGAGGGGTATGAAGAAGGACATTGCGTTTTTTGTTTCATGTTACCTTACTTGCCAGCAAGTGAAGGCTGAGAACTAGAGACTAGCAGGGTTATTGCAGCCGTTGCTAGTGTCAGAGTGAAAGTGGGAGAATATCACCATGGATTTTATTTTGGGACTTTCGAGGTCGCCATTTGGGTTGTGGTTAATAGGTTGACTAAGTCTTCGCACTGTCTCCCTATTCGCATGATAGATTCGGTAGATATGCTTAGCAGGTTGTACATGAGCGAGATAGTCAGAGTCCATGGAGTACCAATTTCCATTGCCTCAGACCGAGACCTCCATTTTACGTCACGCTTTTGGCATAGTTTACAGTTAGCCATGAGGATGAGCCTACTTCCTAGTACTGCTTTTCATCCTTAAACAGATGGCTAGTCAGAGTGTACCATTAAGATAATTGAGGACATGTTGCGGGCATGCATTCTAGATTTTCGTGGATCATGGGACGACCATTTGCCATTGGTGAAATTCACTTACAATAACAGTTATCAGTCGAACATTGAGATGGCACCTTATGAGGCGCTATACGGTAGTCCTTGTAGGTTACCAGTGAATTCTTCTAAGATAGAAGCTGCGATGAGAGAGGAGACGCCAAAGAACGTGTTCGAGATTTAGAGTTTCTTAGGCTTAATGAGTTACTATTGACGGTTTGTGAAGGAATTTTTTAGGCTTGCAGCGCCTATGACACGCCTCACGCGGAAGGGAATTAATTTTATGTGGTGTAACAGTTGTGAGCTCACCTTTTAGACATTGAAGAAGAGGTTGACCTGCGCACCTATTTTGATTGTACCTTAGAGGGGACTTGGTTATGCTGTCTATTGCGATGTGTCTCATGAGCAGTTGGGTTGTGTGTTAATGCAATAGGGCAAAGTGGTTGTCTATGGATTGAGACAGTTGAAGTCGCACGTAAAGAACTATCCTACTCATGACTTAGAGCTTGCGACTGTGGTCTTTTCTTGATAGACCTAGACACATTACTTGTCTGGAGAGTGCTTTGAGGTGTTCTTGGATTATAAGAGTTTGAAATACCTATTTTCGCAGAAGGATCTGAATTTGCGCTAGAGGAGGTGGATAGAGTTTTTTGGTGACTGTGATTTTGAGCTGCAGTATCATCCAGGTAAGGTCAACGTGGTAGCCGATGCCCTCAGTCAAAAATCCTTGAGCTCTTTAACTCGTGTTTGTTAGGGTTGTATACTGAAAACCATAGATTTTATTTGGTTTTAGTATTTTATTTTATTTTAATAAAATTAATTTTTCATTTTATGAGAATCTTAATGAGTAATGTATGCAATATCATTTCTTTGAATGTCATGCATGGGTGTCTTTTATTCTGTACAGTATTTAATCTTGTGTGTAAAGTACGATTTGCACACAGAAGACCAGATTTTAGGTTTTTGCAGAATATAAGTATTTGTTCATAGTTTAGATGAAAATGGGCATACCATCGGTACGAATGTAACACGGAGTTTTAGTAGACCTGCCTTGGTTATGGAGAATAGAAAATAGCGTTGTCTATTATTTCGACTCTCTGTACTAGTACACTTTGTGTGTATTGAACAGAATACATTGAGGTAATTAATTTTATACTGTCTATATAAATTAATTCACACCCAAGGTTATTATGAGAGTGCTTATGCTCTTAATCCTGAAATAATTATTGATTTGCGTATATTTAATATTCGTTGTTTTGGTTCATTAGAGGGTGCGATCTTATATAGGTCTATATTCTTGGTGAGTTGGATAGCGGTATTATTTATATGGTGAATATTAATTATTGACGGAATTCACGTCCCAAAAGATCGAAATTAGGGATACCCCCTTAAAGAAACTTATAAGTTTTGACCGGACTAAACCTTGTAGGTGGATTTGATTATCCGGCAGTCAAATAAGTTAAGCGGAAGGGTTTAAGGAATTACAAGATGCCAATTAAATTAAATTATCAGTAATTAAATTTAATTAGCGGGTATCAAGAATCTTAACGTGAGGAGAAATGATTAAGTATTTAATAACAGGAGCTCAATGCAAGAAGGTCTTGAGATTATATATGGGTCATAGTACAATTATAGTTTTTTAGTGGTGTGCACTGTAATTTAGTGTTTTATGAAAATTGTAGAAACTGCTGCAAGGTTTTCATAATTGCATATATCCTTATGAGGTTTGTTTAATTGTGGAAACTGCTGATGGTGTAGACACCCCAATTTGACCCCGCCCAATCTTAGGTGAATCCGATAATGAAAACAGGTGGAATAGTGCCTCGATACAATCATCGGGAAGTGTTCCAAGCTCAGTATTTGAACCCGGAACCTTCAAACCAATGAAATTTTGTCGAACCATCGAAACTTGCTGCCCAAGTAAGGCGATCGCCAACTTGCATTGTGGCGACCACCAACTTGCATTGTGGCGACCGCCATATAACTTTGTAGAAACTCTAGCCAAAAATGGTGATCGTCAACTTCCATTGTGGTGACCGCCATAGAACCTTGTGAAATCTTCCAAAAACATGGCGACCGCCAACTTGTATTGTGGCGACCACCAACTCCAAATGACCTGACGTGTCCCAAAACGTGGCAACACCTCATTGGTTGAAGAATCCTATAAATATCATACCCCAGCGTACGTTTTCAGTACGAATTCTGAGTAAGAAAGACTCTGCCAATACATCGACCGATCCCGTGCCCTGGCGCCAAAGACTCTACCGAAATACCAAGTCCCGAACCTCCAATACCTACAATTGAAGTCTTAGTTTGGAATCAGCACCCGAGAATTGAAACACATTCCCCAATTTGAGGATTCCACGATTAAGGTACTTCGTTTGGATCCTCGGTATTTGTAAGTCCAATTCTTCTCTTTTGGGCTGACTAGATTAAGATTTAATTTCAATTTGCATGTTCTTTCATTTATATAGTTAATCTTGTTTATTTCATATAATTTAATTGTTTTCTTTACTTCTTTAATTGTTAATTCTTTCGACCTCACACTTAGCACATTGTAATTTTCATTTGTATTCATTAAATGATGCTAACATATTTTGACAATTACAACTTAATAATGTTGTTAATTGTTGTAATAATGCACCTACATTTATATGAATGTAGTAATTAATACTACATTTTAAATTTACGATAAATAGTTATTTTTAATTTCTTTTATCTCTCTAGTATTAGTTTAATTTTTTAATATTTATTTAGTTGTTCTAATTTACTCTTAATAGTAGTCTAGTTCATTTTCTTTTCTTGTAACAATAGTGCTCCCTTTTATTTTTGGTTTAGAGTTTCCTATCTAGCATTCATTTTTCTTTTAATATTAGCTTAATATTTCTTCATTAGTCTTTATTTTTTATTTTTTTCTCTTTTCTATTAGTGTAATTTTTTTTTCTAGCATCTTATTTCTTTTCTTATAATGTAGTTTTATTTTCTATTTTTCTTTTCTTTTCTCTAATGCTAATGTTCCCTTTAATCTTTTTTTTTCCCTTTTCTTTTAGCTTAATTTTCTTTTCCTAGCTTTTTCTATTTTCTTTTCTAATCTTTTATTTTTTTAGCTTTAATAAAGTTCCATTTAGCATTTCTTTTCTTGTAATATTAGTATTCATTTTTCTTATAAAAATTAAATTTCTTTGATCTTATTTTCTCTTATTTTCCTTTTCTTTTTTATTTTGCTAAAACCAAAAATCACAAAAGGGCTTTTAAGTTAATTTTTCTTTTTTAAGTAGTTCATAATTTTCTCCCTTAAAAAAAAATACTCTATTATTTTTTTCATTTCTTCTATTTTCTTCTAAAATGTAAAAATGTTAATAACTAAATCTTCTTAACTTGTCTTTTATAATATTTTTTTTTTCTTCTATTAACTACAAAAAGCACAAAATCATAAGGATATCTTTTAATGTTCTTTTGTACTTCTTTTTTTCATCTTTTATATAAATAATTAGATTTATTTTTACAACATTTTCTGCTATTCATATTTTTTTCAATTCTTTTTCTTTTCATTTAAATATGTATAAAACTCTCATTTTAAATCTCTTTGTTAAATAGGCTTTCTTTTAATGTAGTATTTTTTTCTTTCTCTTTTATGCATTTCTTATTTTACATTTCTTATTTCTTTATTAATTCATCATGTTAATGCTTACCTAGTTAATTTTGGTGATATGCAAATTTTAGTTTCTTTATTTGAAAACATGTTTAGGATAGTTTAATTTTACTTTTGTAGCAAATTCATATTTAAGTAGTTTTGCCAATTTCTAGCATATTTTTATTCTTTTAACCAAATCATTCTAGTTTAGGTTGTTTTAATGTTATTGCATGTGGGTATGTGTTTCATGTATCCTTTAAATAAATATTGCATGTCATAGGACTTAAGATTTTTCTTTTGACTCTTATTTGTTTTGGAGTGTTATGTACATATTTTATGTATTTTCTATATTTAATTTTGGATGTTCCCTCTTTGCCTCCATTTTATTTATTTACATGCATTTGAGAAATTCTATTAAAGAACCAATGATGATTAGTAGAGGCCAACCTTACGGTTGGGCGAACGGAGTGTCTAATACCTTCCCCGATTCGTACCTTAACCCTCGAACCCTTTTTCCCTGGTTAACGTTTTAAAGATCAGTTGCCAATTTTGTTTTTCTTAGTTTTTCTCAAAAACTAAGTGGCGACTCCGTTTTCAACAAAAGGAGTTTTTAAAATTTAGTTTTCAATGTGTTAAAAGATTTTTCTAAATATTCTTTGAATTTCTTATTTTTGAAATATTTTTCAAAATGACCCCTAAATCCCAAAGCCACACCGTGACCTTAGCTTCCCAACTCTTTGGCATACACCTCGAAACTTTTCTTACTATTTCTGCATTAGTATAAATCTTGTCAAGAGATTTTAGTCCGTTAATAATATTAGTGAAGCGAGTAAACAAATTAAAAATTATTTCATCATACTTCATTTTAAATAATTCATAATTATGTACAAGCAGACTGATTTTTGAATCTTTCACTTGATTGGTACCCCCATGGATAACTTCGAGTCTATCCCATATTTCTTTTGCGGTGTCACAAGTTAGATCCTATTAAACTCATTTGGGTCAAGTGAGAAATATAGAAGATTCATAACTTTAGCATTTTTTGGTATCTCCCTAATATCAGTTTCAGTCCATTCAGCCTCAGGTTTAGGGACAGCAGCTTCTTCAACAGTTTTGGTGGGACTTTTGGGTCCATTTATGATAACCCGCCAAATGTCGTAGTCTACGGCTTGAATGTGGATTCTCATTCTAGTCTTTCAATAATTGTAATTTGTTCCATTGAACAAGGGAGGTCTATTGGTCGACTGACTTTCGAATTGGATAGTTCCGATACTAATAGTTACCATATAAACTCTTAGACTATTAAGTCAAAAACAAGAGCTCAAGCTCTGATATCAATTGTTAGTTCTAAACAACTCAAGAGGGGGTGAATTGGGTCTTAAAAAATAATAATTTTAAAATATTTTCGAAAATCTTTTAATAAAGCAATTAAATATGGCAAATTAATCAAAGATTAAAGTAATGCAAATATTAAAGAGATTAGGGATAGAGAGATAGAATCGGACACCAGAGATTTATAGTGGTTCAGCTTCTTCCAAGCCTACATCCACTCCACATGTTCTCCCTTGAGTATTTTTACTATCTAGAATGCTTCATGGGTGCATTCCAAACTTTACAACTTTAAGACTTCGCTTGAGTAAATCGAATATTTACGGGCACATTCACAAATCTAAAAACAGTTTCAAGAAGATTCTATAAAAATAATCCTCTATTTTCTTCTAATATCTCTTGAACTCTTCTTTGATGAGATTTACTCACTCACTCAAAGGATAAAGGGTGACTCACC